>CM055651.1:3760860-4028360 GCA_029378325.1 Elaeagnus macrophylla
ATAACAGAAACGAAACGAAACAAAACAAAACAAAAAACTATAAAATAACAATATTATTTACAGCATAAACTATTCGGACATTCTCTTTTCCGGTTGGGACGTTAATTTTCACCTATTTTCCTCTTTTGTTAGATTTTCTTGTAAATGTTTGTTTCTTGTTTCATTATCTTCAATTTTTAACACTCTCAGATAAGCTTTTGTGGTACAGATGATGCATAAGGTGCATATAGTGGCAGTTTCAGTCTTTTTCAGATATGATTTAAGAAACTTGTAAATGTTAGATTGTGTGCATTTTGCTATTGTAACTGGAATCATGTGATGTTAAAAATGCATTGAATACAAAACAATAATAAAATACAATACGTAAATACACATACCATTGGACATGTTTTGTGTGAAAGTCAGTGATTTTTTATTGTATCTCATACAAATATAAACCTACATAATCGTGTGTGTAATATATGAGAATGACCGCATTGATTCTGTAAAATTAGTTCATCGGTCTAGCAAAAACACATTGTATTTATAATACACAATTATAGAGATCTAAATTTAATGAGTCGGTTTAGACTTTAAGTGAGACGAGTTCATAAACTTATTACACAAATTTAAATATTTGGCCCATCCTATTATGGCCCTAATACAAATACACGCTTATTAATTTGTCATAATAGGCTTTAACGTATTACATGATATAACTAAGAGTTGCATATAATTATGACAATCCATTTAAATAATTTTAATATTCTCTCACTTAAACAACATAATCATACATCAAATACTCATAAACACAATCATGTCATGTAATACATTATAATACATAATAGTCAAACTATTATGTACAATATCATACTGATAGGGTATAAATATTACACATAACCAAGCATTTGAAGCATGTCCATAATAGTTTATTTATGCACAAACATGAGAGGTATTTTGTATCAAAAATTGCATACTTAAGACCAAAAACATAATGTCTTTTTTTTCAATCTGTCAACAAAATTATCATTGTGCGTACAATTCATGAATGCAATTACAGTAAATAACAAAAACATGTATTGTAATATATTTTAGTATGAGAACAAATAACTAAAACTGATACTCATTTTACATTAAAAAAAAAAACTTGCATTAATTCAATATAACTTTAGGCTCTGCCAAACCTAAGTGTGAAACATGTTATTTAAACACTTATAACTAGACCTTTAGTGAGTGGATCAGCCAACATATTATCATTACGCATGTATTTAACACAAATGAGAGATTATTCAACTTTATCTCTTACAAACAAGTACTTAATATCAATATGCTTGGAGTGAGATGAACTCTTGGTGTTATGAGAGAAAGATATGGCTACATAATTGTCACAATATAACAATAGTGGTCTAGATATGGAGTTAACAACTCCTAAACCTGAAATAAAATTTCGCAACCATATTGCATGATAACTAGTCACATAAAACGCTACATACTCTACCTCTATAGTTGAGGATGCAATAAGCAAATATTTAACACTTTTTCATGAAACAATACCTCCTGTCATCATAAAAATATATCAAATGGTGGATTTTTTTTATCGTACATGCAGCTAACATAATCGACGTCATTGTAGCCAACTATATTCAGAGTGTCAGTTCGTCGATATGTCAATATGACATCCTTTGTACCCTGTAGATACCTCAGGAATTTCTTAACAGCTTTCTAGTGACTAAGTCTTGGATCACTCGAGTACCTACCCAGCAAACCCACAACAAATGTCATGTTTGGTCATGTGCACACTTGAGCATAAATAAGGTTGTCCATGCATAAGGGACAACTTTAATTTGATTTCTTTCATCATTATTTTGAGGATAATGAGCTTTAAAGACTATCAAATTTTACAATTGGAGTCTTTGTAGAGGAACAAGATCCCATGTTAAACCTTTTGAGAACACATTCTATGTACGTTCTTTATGACAATCTCAAAATACTCTTAGATCTTTCACGAAAAATTTATAAACCTCGATATACTATGCTTCCCCAAAATCTTTCATGTCAAAATGATCAGACATCTATTTTGTTTCATTTAATAGGCCAACATCACTAGATGCGACCAATATATCATCCACATATAGAACAAGAAAAATGAAATTGCTCTCACTAACCCTTAAATATATGCATTCATCAATAGCATTCTCCTTCAAACAATTTGAAATAGCAATCTCATCAACTTTGAGATACCACTGCCTTGATGCTTACTTGAGCGCATAGATTGACTTTATAAGTTTGCAAACCATATACTTTTTTCCTAGTACCTTAAAACATTTATGTTGAGCCATGTATACATCTTCATATAGGTCTTCATTAAGAAATGTGATATTTACATCCATCTAATGTAGCTCCAAATCAAAATGAACTACAATGGCCATTATGAGTCGAAAAGAATATTTTGTGGATATAAGAGAGAACGTTTCTATATAATCAATACTTTTCTTCTGATTATAACCTTGTGCAACAAGTCTAGACATATACTTCTTAGTATCATCATTGGAATCACGTTTGGTTTTATAAATCCATCGACTTCCAATCACCTTGCAGCCAACGGAAAACTCTATCAAATTTCATACTCAATCTTCTTTATAGAATTCATTTCGTCATTCATGGCTTCCAACCACGATAAAGACTGTGGACTAGTCATGGCCTCCTTAAAGGTAACCGGATTTGAAAAACTTCTTATATTGTATTAATGTTCTTCTAAGTATACAACGTAATCATCCAAAATGGCCTTCTTTTTATTCCTTTGTGATTGTCTAACATGAATATCTCCCACTGATGCATAATTAACTACAACATCTATTGGAACAACATGATCATCATTTCTCTCTACTGGTTCGTAATTAGCAGGATGCGCCAATGTAGGAGTAGAAGCAATAGATATTGTAACCAATGGTTGTTCTTCTCGCAATGTTACCTCAAGTTGCACATTGTCACTACTACAACATTCATCCTCAAAGTAAACAACTCGATGAGATTTAATTATAAGATGGGCAATAGAATCTAGAATCTCTTGATCCAATGCAATAACCTATAAAATGTCCAATAATCATTCTTAGATCAAGTTTCATAGATTGAGGATTATAAGGTCTTACCTCAGCCTTACAACCCCATACATGAAATTGGCACAAGCTCGGCTTCTTTCTAAATTACAACTCATATTATGTCTTAGGGACCGACTTGTTAGGCAGTTGATTAAAAATATATGTCACAATCCTAAGTGCTTCTCCATATAAAAATTCAAGTAAAGTGGAATCAACAAGCATACATCTAACCATATCTATAAGTGTACGAGTTCTTATTTCGGTAACCCTATTTTGTTATAGTGTCTTTGGCATTGTATATAGCACATTAATGCCACATTTCTCCAAGTATTTAGCAAATGGGTTAGGATTTTGTTCAATCTCATCATATCTCCTATAATACTGATAACCTCTATCAAATTTTATTGCTTTAATTTTTTTCCCCTCTTTGAAGTTCAATCTAGGCCTTGAAAACTTTAAAAATTTATAGTAAATCTGACTTATTTAAAATAAGTTTAACACGACCAAAGCGAGAATGATCATCAATAAAAGTTATGAAATACTTGTAATTTCTTAAAACAACAGGGATAAAGGGTTCACTAATATCTGTATGTATCAATTCAAGAACACTACCACTTCTCTCACTTTTATTCTTTTTGGGCTTAGCAATTATTTTTTTTCTTTAATGCACTGTATGCATATTTCATTAGAAAAATCTGTTTCATGTATGACACCATCACTTACAAGTCTTTCCATTTTTTGTTTTGATATATGACCTATATATCTATGTCATAACATTAAGGATCTTTCATTTAGTCTATCACATTTTGGTTTAACAATAGCATTGATAAAAGGAACAATAATAGTGGAAGATATTTCAAACAAATCAACTATCTATAAACTAGCATCCACAATTTCCAAACCAATCAAAATGGAGTTTAATTAAATATTAACTTTTCTTAAAACTAAGGAAAAATTAAAAGCACATTTGTACAAAGCATAAATAGAAATTAATTTTTTCTTAACAGAAAAAACATAAACAACATTTTAAAGTTCTAAAAAATGTCCAATCGCTAAGTGCAACTTGACATCTCCAAAGCACTCCACTTCAAGTCTTGCTCCATTGCCAACAATAGTGTAGTTCTCCAAAACACTTGTTTTCCTTCCATTCTTGACTTTCTACAACATATTTGTAACATGAATTGTGGCACCAATATCTAACCTTCAAGTATTATTTGGCACATAAATTAAAATTGATTCAAAACTAACTAGTATAAAAGAATTACCTTTCTTTTCTCTCCTTTCTAAGATTGCCTTCTATTTCCTACAATTATCCCTTTTATGCCCATATTGGCTACAAAAGTTACATCTTCCTTTAAAAAACTTAGTCTTAGACCCACTTGATAAGGTCACAATACCTTGTGAAAAAGACTTAGCATTCTTTAGTTTGAAAATTCTATCAGTAGGAGCAATTTTTGAAAAGGTCTTCTTCTGAACATTACTCTCATTCTATAAATTATTAGTTATCATCAAAACAACACTTGACTTTCCAATCTTCATGTCATTTTCCTCTTTAGTAACAATCTTTATACAATCTTTAAGATTCCATTATTTACTTTAGCATTGAAGCTGGACTTTAGAGTATTGAATTGAGAATAAAGTGACTTCATGATTTGATATATCATAACTTCTTCATCAACATTCATTTTCATTGCTTTAACTTATGGTAGTAAGATGTGAACTTATTGATGTGGTTCCTCACTCTACTTACACCATCATAAGTAGTAGAGAACAACATGCTCAGATAAGTCTGTTTCTCATGTTTATTAAATTTGGTATATTTTTCAGCAATATCCAAGAACTCTCTAATAGTATTGAGTAATAGAAAGCTTTTTAGCAAAGTCTCTTCCATATGGCAACCAATCACCATAATACAACATCTTATTGAATGCTTCCATTCATCATAGGGGTCCTTAAATGTAGTTATGCTACTTTTAGGGACCCTTTAAGATAAATGCCCGTGAAAAAATGGGTTAGTGATACGTGATTCTCACTTGATAACTTTAAAAAAATTCCATCCAAAAAATAAAATGTCTAAAATTTCTTTCATTTTTGTCACATGAAATCACAACATCATCTAAAGTTAACCACAATTTTAGCAAAAATATTAAATTAACACAAAATTTAATATATAAATTACGAAATTGAAAGGAAGAAATATAAAGAATTTTTTTAAATATTTAGTACCAAAAATAACGTTCTCTCTTTTTAAAAAGAGAGATTCATAATAAAGGGTCAAATGTCAACAATTTTTTTATTTTTTATTTTTGTAGTAAAATAATAGAACTCTTACCCACTGGTCTCTTTTAGTTGGTATATATATAGTCGCATATTTATTCATTATGACACTTTTTTTTTTAAATATTTATTTTCAATTCTGCCAATCACCATTGTAAATTATAAATGTTTAGTTAAAAAAACAATACAAAAAAACTTTATTAGTTAACTGCT
Organism: Elaeagnus macrophylla; assembly: GCA_029378325.1. Lineage (NCBI taxonomy): Eukaryota > Viridiplantae > Streptophyta > Magnoliopsida > Rosales > Elaeagnaceae > Elaeagnus > Elaeagnus macrophylla. Next base: position 3,766,428 of record CM055651.1, read on the forward strand.
AAAAAAAAAACTACTGGATTTATTATTTATTTTTAGAAAAATTAATTTGAGTATTTTTAAAATATGAGAAATTGACAATTAGACATAGAGTCCTCCTACATAAGTAAAAGAAAGGAATTTTGTCTAAAATAGCCGTTTTCCTTAAGATAGTTTAAAAAATGGCAAAGTTGTGTTAAAGTTTAGAAATGGGCTTTTTTTAACTGCCCACCTGAAATGGGGTTTTGGTAGCCGGTAACTCATTTGTAAACAAAAAAAGGAATTATAAACCGTTTGGAAGAATTGGAACAGTTCCAAACGTTTGCACGACTCTGTCATTACTATCTCATTACTCTCCCTCTCCACTCTCCACTCTCTATTATCGAATCTCCCACAAATTTTGTTGAGGAAGAAGACGAACAGTAAGGAATCGAGGACGCACAAAATACTCGACCATTACTATCTCATTGTTCAGCTCTGCATTATTCGGTAAGTTTTTCAAAGAAATTTGTCTTCTCTGCACGAAACACTCTCCAGTCATCTTCATGTTTGAGCTCTGCAGTTTGGTTTTTATATGGTCCATGTTGAAACTCAACGAAAATCCCTTATTTTTGTATGATTTTTTGTAAAATGTTGGTTTAAGGTTAAATGTTTTATGTAAAATGTAGGTTTTGTAATATTGGGATTTTGTAATTATGGATGGATAATCTGATTTCTGGTATATCTTGTAGTTATTCATGAATAACAGTAGGAGCATTGAAAAAATGGGTATATCTGGTATATCTGGGGGTATATCTGGTATATCTCGGGGTATATCTGGTATATCTCGGGGTATATCTGGGGGTATATCTTGTATATCTCGGGGTATACGGGAGTATAGCTGGTATATCTCGGGGTATATCTGGTATATCTTGGGGTATATCTGGTATATCTCGAGGTATATCTGGTATATCTCTAGGTATATCTGGTATATCTGGGGGTATATCTGGTATATTTGGTATATCTCGGAGTATATCTGGTATATCTGGGGGTATATCTGGTATATCTCGGGGTATATCTGGTATATCTCTGGCTATATCTGGTATATCTCGGGGTATATCTCGTATATCTGGTATATCTCAGGGTATATCTGGTATATCTGGGGGTATATCTCGTATATCTGGTATATCTCAGGATATATCTGGTATATTTGGGGGTATATCTGGTATATCTCGGGGTATATCTAGTATATCTGGTATATCTCGGGGTATATCTAGTATATCTGGGGGTATATCTTGTATATCTCAGAGTATATGGGGGTATAGCTGGTATATCTCGGGGTATATCTGGTATATCTCGGGGTATATCTGGTATATCTGGGGGTATATCTGGTATATCTCGAAGTATATCTGGTATATCTGGGGGTATATCTGGTATATCTCGGGGTATATCTGGTATATCTGGGGGTATATCTGGTATATCTGGGGGTATATCTCGTATATCTGGTATATCTTAGGGTATATCTAGTATATCTGGGGTTATATCTGGTATATCTGGGGGTATATCTCATATATCTGGTATATCTCAAGGTATATATGGTATATTTGGGGGTATATCTGGTATATCTGGGGGTATATCTCGTATATCTGGTATATCTCAGGGTATATCTGGTATATCTGGGGGTATATCTGGTATATCTCAGGGTATATCTGATATATTTGGGGGTATATCTGGTATATCTCGGAGTATATTTGGTATATCTCGATTTATGTTAATATACGTGGTACATAAAAATTCAGATACAGATAATATAACACTATCATTAATACAAAATTCAGATACAGATAATATAACACTTGAAATCATACATTTTTATGTGGTACATAAAAATGTTCATTTTTGAGAAGATAGGAAAGGTTCTACAATCATCTTACGGAAAACATTACAAGTCCTCCTGTTATGACCACTAATTCCACACCGACTGCACAATATTAACTTCTTTATTACTTCCCCACGTGAACGTATGTGTCGCTTTCGTGGTCTGCCAGATTTTTTCTTCGTGTTGGGAGGAAGTTCAACTAGGTCTATGATTTCTGGTGGAATGTCCCACTCACCATTGTCAGTTGCTGGAAATATAGCCTCCGCATATGCGATAATATAACAATTGACTGTGTATAATCGGTCAACAAAGGAATGGACATCAACATCTTGAAAACGGGCGGCTGCAATGGCATGACAACAGGGGATTTTGTGAACATCAAATTCCCTACAGCTACAACTTCTGTTCAGTAGATCAACATCGTCACTAGTATCACCATGTACAACCTAATATCATATAAATGAACTCGTTACATTATGTATAATGCATATAAAATGTAAAACACATTTGCTATTAAATTTACATATATAAACATTTAATAACAATAAAGTGTTGTACGAATCCCATACTTGGAAAACATGTGCATTAATTCTAAAAACCCTGTACCTTAAGGACTTATTGTGATTTGCACGCATAATTGATTCAACCTCATCGGTAAGGAATCGAGTTCCCCATCTCATCCCAACCTCCCTACGTTCGACAAACCAATGTTGTATTTTGCTACGGTAGTACTCAGCAAGCATGGTTATAGGCAACTCACGAGCAGATTTCATGACATTATTAAATGATTCTGAACCATTTGTGGTCATTATACCGTATCTATTTCCTGGGAAATGAAATCTTGACCACTTTTCTCTACCTGCTTCCAATAAGTACTTCTCTATGTCAGGATCGATCTGTCTGAAATCCCCCATGTATTTGTCAAATTCACGCTTCGTATATGCCCTTGCACAACATCTGAACAAAAGTGTGATATCAGGATTCTTAAATTTGTGGTTTAAATTCATCTCCATGTGAAATGCACAATATCCATGCAAAGCATTGGGGAACGCTTTCGGAACACATTGTATAATACTTTGGTGTCTATCTGAAACAATAACAAGATCATCAATGTGCCCAAATATGTGTGATATTTTTAACAAAAACCATTCCCTGGCCAATAGATATATGTTGTTATTTCCATCAGAAGCATTTGCTACGAATAATGTCTCAGCATACCTACCTGATAGGAATGCACCATCAACTGTAATTACATGTCTTATACAAGATAAAAATCCTCTGATACATGGACCTAGTGCCATAAAAAAGTACTTAAATCTTCCGGACTGGTCAACTTCAATATGTGTGACGCTACCAGGATTTCTTTCCTTCAAAACATGACAGTAGGAAGGAAGCTTCAGGAAAGATTCCTCTTCACTGCCACGTAGCAACCTCAGAGCCTTCTCTTTAGATCTGTATGCTGTGGTGTAACCAATCTCAATCCCAAACTCATTTTTACAATCATCAATAATATCTTTGGGCTTATAAATTCTTCCTGGTTGCACCAACTTCATTTTTATGGCATTTCCTATCACTCTTGAGGTCGCAGTTCTATTCTTCCTCATGTAATTGTTAGGATCACAAGTATGTCTTAATTCGTATTCTTTTACCCTGAACCTATCTGATCCAGTGATCCTATTACATCTAATCATCCAAGTACAACTAGATTGAATGCAACGTATCAGAACACGGTCTTTCTTACTAGTCAGTGTCCTCGTCTCAAATCTGTTTCTTATGGCATAAAGACCGACATGTGTGGTGAAATCTATCTTATTGTCAAACATTTGATCAACTTTCAAATCAAGCTCAACATGTGCCACAGACGACGAAATGTCACCATTAGAAATAATCTATGTGGGTGTACTTGATGGACCGATACATAATTCATTATTGCCTCCAATTACAGTTCGTCCTTCAAATTGGGATAAACCATTTACAGATTGATCTCTAACAATGAGCCTTTCTGGTTCAACTTGTGTCCTTTCATTATCAATTGCATGCAAACCTCCCATTGAGGTCATATCATGATCAACGTTTTCGTTGATAGGACCACCTTGTAATTCATATTCTCTAATCATATCAATATGTCCATCATCACCCATTTGCGGCATAACTAAATTGTGATCTACATCATCACCAATACTATCAAGTACATTATCGCAACTTGTACTTAGATTTTGAGATCCTTCATGCCCATTAGTATCGCTCAAGTCATTTACATTACGGCCTCCGGTATTAAAAAGTTGTTCATGGCAAATAGAATGACTTGTACCTACAGATCTTATCTCATTTTTTGTGACATATAGAACAGCCTTCCTTTGATTATCTTCAACATGAAGGTCAAAAAACTCATCCAAGTCTTCATCATCACCAATTAAAATAGTAGGTAATGTCAAATCATTCTTATAGAAGTATCTCACTGAAAGTTCATACTTGAACTTATCGATCTTTAACTTAAGAAGCAACTTTTCTTTAAGTTCATTATACTTAAATCCCTTTTTATCTTCATCACCGAACCTTCACCTCCTCGATATACTTCTTTATCATCCTTCAATGACCACTTACCATTATGAATGATTAGAATACTAAGTCTATCCATTCTGTAAAATGTTTAAAAATAATTAGGTCTATCTCATTCAAAAATACGTAAAGTTTAATTGATATATGAAATAATATACAACATATTGAACAACAATATCAGTATATAACATATATACCAAATTAAATGCTTAATAGATGGAGATATACCAACATATACATAGATATACCGAGATATACTAACATATAAAGAGATATACCGAGATTTACGAAGATATACCGACATATCCCAAGAAGATATACCAAGATATAATAACATATACCGAGATATACCCCAGATATACCGAGATATACAGAGATATACCCCAGATATACCGAAATATACCAGATATACCCAGAGATATACCAGATATACCCCGAGATATACTAGATATACCCCCAAATATACCAGATATACCCCGAGATATATCAGATATACCCCCAAATATACCAGATATATCCCCAGATATACTGGATATACCCCCAAATATATCAGATATACCCTCAGATATATCAGATATATCCCCAGATATACCGGATATACCCACAGATATACTCCTAGATATACCAGATATAAAAAACTGAATATAGCAGAGTTCATTACACGCGGCCAAAAATACACTTCGATTAATGATTATTGATTTGGGGTAACAATTTAATACGGTTTGTCAACCAAAAATCTCTTTAAATAACACCCATATCAGTTCCTCGCGAAAGTATCAACCAAATAGTTGGCAATTTTTCGAAAATAGATCACTCCCAATCGCATATTTCAGTATTATATTATTTACAAACCCTGGTACAAATTTCAACATTTACATCCTAATAAAAAGTGCAAATATTGTTGGAAAATATTACTAACCTCATTTTTGAAATTTTTCCAGGATGAGACGCAACAATAGAGAGAAAATCAGTGAAGAGAAAAAGAGAGGGTGCGTAGAGAAGGAGGGAGAAGAAGAAAGAAAATTACTTTGGTGGGAAACTAAATCTACCCAACCAAACCGGCTACTGGGAGAGTAAATAGAATTTTGCCCATTTCTAAACTTTAACACAACTTTGCCCTTTTTTAAACTATCTTAAGGAAAACGGCTATTTTAGACAAAATCCCTAAAAGAAACTGGGTTTAAGTTGAATTATAAATACGTGAGTAGTGTTGTTATTTTGAAAAAAAAAATTGAGAAATTAATTAGAAAAAAATGTAAGGAATTTAATGAATAATTTTTGAAACTTTCAAGAAAGGTTTGCATTTACTTAAATTTAAACAAATATTTTTTTAGATAAAATATAAACTAAAAAAAATGTTCAAAAGTAATTTTTTTGTTAAAGAAAATTAGGAGTGTGCAATGTGCATGCAAACCAAATATAAAGTCAATTCTTTAAAATAATTAAACCGATATTGATCTAGTTTCAATTGATATAAATTAAATTATTTGAATTATGTTGACTAGTTGGGTGGATCAACATTTTTTATTATCAAATATTTTTAATAATTAAATAATTATTTATTAAATTTTATATTTTGAATATTAATTAAATTTAGGAATGCAACTTAATAATAAACTCCAAAAAAACAAGGAAAATGAAATAAAGTTTACTGTTTAGTTCTACATAAATTTAAATATAAATTATATACTAAAATAAGTGCTTAATTTAAATAATAACACTTTAACTAAATAAATATTTTACACGACATTCATATGATTAAAGAAATAAAATTAATTATACTAAATATCAACTCTGTTTATTATTTTGATTTTTGCTTGAAATTATAATATATAAAAAACAAAAATAAAATATTATAATAGTTTTATTTGAATTTTAAAATTGATAACTAATCAAACCCATTTTTTTTAACACTGTTCTTATTTTTCAACATATAATTAAAAATATCTTTTTATATATACGGTCAAAAACATAAAAAATTAAATTTTCATTGACTTTGGCAACAATGGCCTAAATGCTAACAAATTAAATGAAAAAAATTACTATAGATATTATAATTATGTGATAAAATGTACATTAATTTTATAATTATTAAATTTGAAATTTTATAATTTAAATAAGTTAATAAATTTAGTTAAATTATTATTAAGATGTTTGAATTAACATTAAAATTAATGAAATTAACCATAAACATAATTTTTATAAAGTAATTAAGATGAAGATATTTTTATATATTCCATGAAAATAGGTTTTAATAAGTAGATATTTTTGTTAAAAATTTGGGACTAAGTTAATAATTTTTAAAGATAACAGGACTATGCAATTGCTACACATGATCCTAAATTAAATTATGTCTTAAATAAAAATAATAAATTGTATATAATATTTTTGAATATGTGTTAAAATGATTTTTGTTTTTAAATAGGGAAATTTTCGAAAAATCTCGAATTTTACTACGGGACATCCCGATAAATAATTAAATAATTAAAATAGTATGAAATGATAAATATACTCTTTTTATTTATAACTAAAAAAACTATACATCCCCCACCACACCCCAACCCACCACACCCCACACATCCCACTCTCTTAAAATTTTTTTAAAAAAATTCTCATACATCCCACTCTTTCTTCTTCACTCATTTTCACCTCCACCTCCACCTCCACACCCACATTTACCTCCAAAATTTAACTCAAAAAATTAAAAATGGAAGATACATACATGGATAATGTAGAAGAAGTGAATTTTTATGAAGAAAATGGAATAAAAAAGTAAATCAAACAGGTATAAAATTTTTTTTTTCTGCAAATCGCGCAGTGGTTCGGTAAGGACCACCGAACGTTTATGATATGTTCGGTAGGCCCTACTGAACATATCTAAAATGTTCGGTGATCCCTACCGAACAATACTAAAATGTTCGGTGATCCCTACCGAACATGTCTAAAATGTTCGGTAACCCCTACCGAACCTCTGTGAAAAAAAATTAATTCTAATTTTGTACAAGATTCGGCATACGAGTTACAAAATGGACAAAATATTAACTGCACTAAATTATTCGAGACAGATAGAGTGAGATATCTTATATATTTTTAATAAATAATATGTATTACATAACTTAAATATATTAATTTATGTTATTTTACTATAGGTGTTCATTTCAAAAGAAGAGTTGATCTCATGGACGAAGTCTATTGGGACAAGTAATGGGATTGTTGTTGTGATGAAAAAGTCTGACACGGGTTCAGATGGTAGGAGACCTAGAATTGATTTTGCATGTGAAAGAAGTGGAGTTTATCGTTCTAAAGCAAAGCCGAAAGATCCAAAGGATAAAAAAGGGGATGAGAAGGAGAAACGGATTGGAACAAGAAAATGTAACTGTCCATTTTCTTTAAAAGGAAGGATGATCGAAAATAGTTCTTACTGGAAGTTGACAGTTAGTTGTGGTACACATAACCACCGATTGGCACGATATCTTGAAGGTCATCCACATGCCGGAAAACTCAATAATGAAGAGATGAATTTGCTTGTTGATATGACAAAGTGTAATGTTAGGCCGAAGCACATTTTGTATAGACTGAAGCAAAATAATGAGCAAAATTGTAGTACAATGAAACATATATATAATGCTCGTCAAAGACATAGACTTAAAGAACAAGATGGGAGGTCAATTTCACAACAATTGATGCATTTGTTGGTTGTTCACAATTACATGGAGCACGCTCAACAATGTGTAATGCTTCTCACACACCCTAACAAATACACAAAAGTATTAAATTAATCATTAATCTACAACTATTTAAAGTTAGAAGTAACTATTACTTTAATGAATACTAACCGTCACATCTCGTTGTGAATGTTGGGTTGCACGGTGTGTCTGAGTCGTCGTCCTACCATGTGTTAATCTATGTATAGGGTTTTGCACTCTCACGTGTGATATTTCTTCATACCATTGCATGTAATCATTTGCACAATCACTTGGGAGATTAACAGTTGCACCTCTTGATTGTTTAAATAAGACATGACTATCCCAACTTGTCCAATACTGATCTGCGAAATGAAATTCCACCTTGTACATCTTAGGGTTGGACCCTCTGTTTACTTTAAAAGGCTCAACTGGATCCGGTGGAATAGTCTGAATATGCTTAAATTGCCGCAACACCCTATGGCTATGATAAGCTTCGACGACTTCCAGAAAACGAATGCATCCATGAAAAAAAGAAATCTCTGGAATATCTGTACAATATGGATCCCAATTAACTTGTCAAAACAAAGTATAAACATAATTCAATTAAGATATTAAACAAATAACTAAATTAATTAAGTAAACTTAAAATACATAAAATAAGAGTAACATACATCATCAACTATTAGATCATCGAGTGTCTCTCTCAACTCATCCAAGAACTTCTTGTCTACGGAAGGACGGGTGTACAACCCCCAACGCTGTACAAGAGGTAATTGACTACTGTAGTTTTGGTTTAGCGATGGAGCGCATATGGGAATATGCTCGTAAATCCATGCTTGTAGCAAAGTCAGATATCCAGATATTTGCTTCGCATCATATTGACTAGCTATCCCCAATTGTCGATACAAATAAGCCAATGCAGCTGCACCCCAAGCATACTCATGAATACTGTCTATATCTGTCAGCAATGTCAAGTAAGAAACAGGGACACTGTTTCCAGTTTTATCAACAAATAGTGTACATCCTAACAGATGTAATAAGAATGCCCTAACCAGATGGGCATCTTCTCGGTCACTAGAAGAAGTAAACAAAGTCTTCAACCAACTTAGCTTCACATATAATCCTTTTGTACTCAGCTAGGACTTTGCTACATCTGTACTAACTCATAATGCATCCACAATAAGTGCAACAGCATCACTCCTACTTAATTTTTTTCCAGTGCAAGCTGTTCCCGTAACCTTAAGACCCAATAATTGTTGTACATCATGCAACGTTATAGTCATCTCACCAAATGGCATGTGAAATGTATTCGTTTTTGGATGCCATCTCTCAACAAATGCAGATACCAATACCTTGTCTGCATGTTTGTATGTGGCATGGCATAACGAAGCTAGGCCTGACTGAAATATGAGATGCGCAATACGTTGATTATGGGGTTGGTCGAGATCCCAATCACTTTGCCCCACAGAATGACCAATAGGCCTTAAGAACTCACGATCATCCTAAAATTAAACAAAAATACAATTAGTTATAATAATATTTTATTTTTAAATCAATAAAAATATTTTATAAGTGAATTACTTACAGTCTTATTCCAGATTTTATACGTTATGTGAGTTTTAAAACTCTTCAGCACTGACAAATTCTTTGGACCAACTGTAGCTGAAGAGGAGGGATCTTCGTGAATATCATCATGCTCTACCTCATGCTGTACAAACGTTCCGTAATCTCTGGGGAATGACCTACAGTCGTTTCAATATTTGACGGCCCAGCTGTGGACATTTGCCTATTTTTCCTTCTTCTTTACACAAGTCCTTCCGCTTCATACAATAGTTCATTTCTTTTTCTATGTGAAGCGGTTTGAGGTTGTTTACTCATACCTAAAATGACAAATTAGTTATTAAATAAATTAATAAATCACAACAAAATTATAAAAAATACAAGGATTATGTTGCAAATAAGGTAGGTTCGGTAGGCCATACCGAACATATCAGGTACGTTCGGTAGGGGGCTACCGAACGTACCTAGAATGTTCGGTTGACCCTACCGAACAAACCAAAAAAACTAAATGTCCCTCCTACCGAACATGAACAGTATGTTCGGTACCCACTACCGAATCACACTGTATTGTTCGGTTACCATTACCGAACACAACAGTGAGGTTCGGTTGGTCCTACCGAACCTACTGTTCATCTTCTTCCCTCCCCCCCCGTGAAATCCCAATACCCAAACTGTGTTAAACATCACACACACAAACTGTGTTAAACATCACAAACCCAACTTTTAACCCATTAATAACCTTCTAAACCCATTAAATAACATCTAATACATTCATAAAATCAAAAACAAATTAAAATCAATACCTATATTTTCTGAGAACTTTCTGAAAACTTTTAATCGAAGATTGGCACCAGATGGCTCGAATGGTGACACTATTTTGATCGGACGGTGGCACTGTGCTGATCGGCCGGTGGTTGTCGTTGGCGGACGTGGCCGGTATACGGGTGGTGGATTTCTGAGTATTTTTTTTAACTGTTTGGTGAGTGAGAAATGTCTGGGATGTATAAGATACACCGAAGATAATTTTGTAATTTTTCATTTTATTATTTATTTTATAAATTTTTTTTTCATTTAGTGGGATGTCTATCAGAAATATTTGGGATTTCTTCGTAATTTTCCTTTTAAATATTTTGACTATAAATTAATTAGTGGTTAAATATTAGTCTTTTGTCTTTCCTGATTCGAGACATTTTCTCGCAAAAAACTTGTTGAAGAACGAAGAGCCAATTTTGTAGGATCCTTATTCTCGATCGGTCTTCTGTATTAGAATCAAGATTATTTCATTTTTTCATGCAATTTGAAAAATCCTGCTCCTGCTGCCTGGTGCTGATTGTCAGAGAATCGGTTTTCTTTCTCCTTTTGGGTTTGGTTTGTTCAGAATTTCTTCTCCTCTTCTCTTTTTGAGTCATCTTGTAATTTGATTTTCTTCCTTATAATTATTTTTTTATGATTATTCTTTTTGAACGTTTTACATTTACATGATTGTTATCCATGATTAGTTGTTTCTATCGATATCAATAATATATTCTTTAAATCGATCTATACTAGGATCTAGGATTTGAAATTAGGGGGCACTATATAATTTTTTGCACATCACTATTTCACGATATAACATATTAAGAAAGCTGACAAGAAAACTAAAAAACGTTGCCCTATCTTCAATGGGTCTAGATCTAAATATGCATTATATTGTATCTATAATTTCAAAGAAGAAAAATGATCAAAGAGGAAATGAGATATAGAGAAGGTAATAAACTAGAAAGTGTTTATTAAAGCTTTTTAACAATAAATGTAAGGGTGAACATTCCATATTATACTAAACGTATTAAATTGCTATCAATTTAATACTTTATGTTTTTTTACTATCAATTTGGTACTAAACGTTTATAAAGTGTTATCCAGTTAATATTTCTATTAAAAAAGGAGTTAACTTTGGATGGAAAAAATCACGTGCATCCCTCACGAAAATTAAGAAGGGCATTTTTGTCATTTTTATATATTTTATAAAAAAAAAAAAATACAAGAGGCATCAACTCAAACAATTACGATTTCATGTGCTAAAATCTTCGAGAATGGCACCGCCGGGCCATTACCAGCCGCATGCTAGCTGGACTCAGGCAATACGGCAATTTCCCTCTACCGGCTCGGGCCGATATGAACGATGTTCTGGCAGCGCTGGCTCGCGAAGCAGGTTGGGTAGTCGAAAATGATGGCACCACTTACCGACCGTCCCCTCCTTCCTCCCAATTGGTTCGTACCTCTCGTTTTTCCCTTATCCATGTTTTCTTTTCTTCTTTTTCCTTAACCCTGAAGTTTTTTATTTATGGAATTTTCCTGAACTGTTACAACTTTGAACATTGGTCTCCTGTCACTTGTCCAGTTCTGCTCTGTATTTATGTTCTCTTGAAGTCACCTCAAATGACAAATCACATTCATATTCGTAAAACTATAGGGATGCGAATTTGTTGTTAACATATTTGGAGCTGAATAAGCTTACAAATTAAAGTGAAACTTGGGAAAAGAAGAACAGATTAAAGAAAAAGAAATAAATATTTTTTCAAAGAAATTCTTGCTGAATAAATAACCTTACTTTGCTGTGCTTATTATACTTGAACAGTTTAAAGAAAAAGAATTTTTTTTTTATAAAATATATGGAAATGACGAAAATGCCCTTCTTAATTTTCTTGAGGGACGCACGTGATTTTTTCTATCCAAAGTTAACTCCTTTTTTAACAGAAATATTAACTTGATAATACTTTGTAAACATTTAGTACCAAATTGATAGTAAAAAAACACAAAGTATCAAATTGATAGTAATTTAAAACGTTTAGTATGATATGGAACGTTCACCCTAAATATAAACTTGATACTTTTAAAAACTCATCGGAAAATGAGTCAATATATATTCTGCTCTTGAAAAAAAGGATTACATTTGGGAATGAAATGAGAGGCAGTAGTAATATCTTGAAAAAAAGGATAACATTTCAGTCAATTTTATGAAACTCAAAGTTAACATGACTAGCAAATACCATTAAAAATTCAAAATTAGGTTCTTTAAAATTATACATATATGTTAAAGAAAAAAGGGGGCAGGGAGGGACGTGCCCCTTGGCCCCAATATATATCTGCCCCTACCTTGTTTTATGATGCTCGTGGATGTCAAATTTTTACAATCACATGCATGGCTTTACATGAAATTTAACGTTTAAAACATTGAACTCTAATCTTGGCAGAATTGCATTCTGTCTTCTCTTTTATGTCTTTCCCTTGTTTTCTTCGTTTCCTTTTAACATCTCTGTCACTGAATTCATTCTGCCCATTTTTGGAGCATTCACTCATTGTGTTATTAAAATATGCTTCCATTTTGTACTCTTAGATTAAAAGATACCATCTTAGTATCTCGGTGGATTTTGTGCCAATGCATATTTCCATTTCTCATAGATGGGTGCTTGCTTTGTAGCTCATCCTTGACCTGCTATAATATGCTTCCATTTTGTACTCTTAGATTAAAAGATACCATCTTAGTATCTCGGTGGATTTTGTACCACTTCATATTTTCATTTCTCATACATGGAACGCTTGCTTTGTAGTTCATTCTTGACCTGCTATTCTAAATTTTCCCAGCTCCACTGCAACTGCATAAAAGTCGGTTGCTTGTTTGTTGGCTGGGGATTTCGTGTCAAGGATTATATGTTTTTGTGGTGTTACATACAATGATTAATGGAACTGAAAGCTTTGGTCAGTGTTCTAGCTCAACTTCCTGTAGCAGCCAGCTAGATACTGAGGATGACGGCATGATTGCTCTTGTACTTTCAGAAGAGTATGCTAAACTAGATGGTGCAGTTATGAGACGCCTCTCTAATCTTGCCCCTGTTCCTGTAAGAATACCCTACCTGTTTTTACGTTTTTGAAATAACCAGTCCATGCATCAACCAACACCTGTACCTCTTTCTGTAGTTTTATTTTTTTGAAATTGCAGCATGTCCCACGCATAAACTCGTATATTCCAAATATAAGTGATGCCAGTTTGGATCACCAGCGGCTTTTGCAGAGGTATCAATTATGCTTGCCTATTTAGTGAACATTGGTGAACTTGTTTAATTGGTCTGAGTTTCTTATTAATTTTCCTTGTTTAGATCTAGAATGATGCTGAATACTATTATAATTAATAACGTTTATTCTGGATTTAGTATATCATCAATCCTCATAATCATTATTTATTCAATTCCATCCCAGAACAAAATTTATCCTTTTTAATCTTGAAACTACAGATTTCCCAATCTATTTAGTCCATTTAGCACTCTTATGTCAATTTAAATGTTACTCGATTGTGGACTTTAGGAGAAGCACTTGAGCTACATAATGAGGGTAAAATTGTCTTACCATCCTATTTTCTCTATCTCCCCTCTTTTTTGTAGTCTCATGCTAATGGCAGTAAATCACCAAAAAATTAGAGAAAATCTCAAAAAGACTACCTTCTTTCTCTTTGAAAAATCAACAGATATTTGAAGCTTCAAAAAGCTTGACGTAACATTCATGGAGGAGAATTGAAAGAATGTTTTGCCAATTATATTGTTTGCCCATTATTGTTAGTTCCACTGGTTTAGATTTGAAGAGAGACAAATGAATTTTTGGGATTATAATTGAATTGTTTATAGAACCAAATCGAATCATATCTACTTAGCAGAAAATTCACAAGCCAACACAATAAATGGAATTATTAATCTTTCCATGATTGTTTAATACATAAGAACCTAAAAGGGACTGACGCAGAAGGTTAATAATTTTTATGATGTTTTGTTTTATTTTTTTCCATTGTCGCTTATTACTCTTGCATCTTGTTTGTTATAGATTGCTGCTTTTTTTTATTATTATATTATTTAGGACAGGTGTCTTATGCAGGAATTATTGTTACACACACTCTTGTCGTGTAGCGTAATTAATTATGGAATATAGGAGTGAGTGTGGAAGAATGGAACAACTTTTGTGAATTGTATTTTCTGTTTTTGCTTCTCTCTTTTGAGAAAGCTTGCCTATCAATCAATTAGGGTCCAACCATAGTAGCTTGGTTCCCTATTAGAGATTATTTTCTCTTCTGAAAATTGCTTATGCACCATTTTGGTATTAGAGTCAAAGGAATCTCCTGAGCCCCGATGACAAAAACCGTGAAGAAATAACTGAGAAAGACCTTGTCGCAAGAGCTCTTATAGCCTACTAGCATGAACACGACCATAAGAACAAGCTTCATTTTCAAACTTTCATCCAAGAGCTTCGACAAACTCTCCCTCAGTTTCGAGAGAAACTGGTGACTAATTTGAATAAACCCATTACCCTTGAACCTCTTTGACCTCAACCATTCAACACCCAACCCATTTCGATTCAAACCACACCTCAACCCATAAAAAATCCTCAACCTTCACATCATGGCAAAGCAATAATGGAATGTAGAGACGATGACGAACCTTCCATGGGTTTCGTATCACCTTGTCGGCCCTCTTTAACCAATACTCAAGCTCTGGGTCATTACTCTATCAATGAAACAAGAAACTCAATTAATTCCGCAGCATTGTTGAGTCGAACACCCATGACTAATACCCTCCCAACCTTATCCACAATATTATGAATTTTCTGAGTTTAGAACCAGAAACAACCTTCCCTATTATGCAGGCAAGTTGAATATCTCTGAGTTCCTTGATTGGGTAAAGGCTTTGGATAGTTTCTTTGATTATATGGAGGTATCAGTTGATAAACAAGAGGAGATAGTAGCTTACAAACTACAAACCTAAAGATGGTGCGAGTGCTTGGTGGGATTGAGGGCAAATTACAAGACGAAGGCATGATAAACTACTAATAAGTTAATGGGAGTAGATGAAGAGATTAATGTTCGAATAATTTCTGCCATCTGATTGTCAGCAAATTCTGTTTAAACAATACCACTATTGTCAACAAGGCACTCGTACTTTTGTTGAATATACTAATGAATTTTAGAAGTTAAGGGCCATAAATGATTTGGTGGAGAGTGAGTCTCAAGAGATTATCAAGTATGTCACTAGTTTGAGGGAGCCAATTCTTAGCCAATTTAATGTGAGGAACGTGTGGCTAGTTTATCATACACTGTTACTCTTGCTGCAAGATATGAGTCACAATTCAGTAAGCTACAAAAGAATTATTTCACTAAAAAGCTCTATTATGAAATGAATTTATACTAACATCCACCATTTCCTAATGGTTCCTATTCTAAATCACCAACTTCCGTTGCCAACAAACCCAATATAAAACCTCAATCCAACAATAAAATCCAAGGCAAATCCACTACCTTCAATTCTAAACCTAACTATTGCCCTATACCCAGTTGTGCCAAATGTTTCAATGCAACCAGACTATACATTGATCCAATGAGTGCCCTCTTAAGAGAATTGTCGATGTAGTAGAGGGATTGGAAGATATGGAGGAATGTTTTGAAGATGTTGATAATGAAGTTCTAGAAAAGGTAAATAAATGAAGGGAAAAGGTTCACTTGCCCTGTACAGAGAATACTTTTTAACTCAAGAGAGAATGTGTATTCTCAAAGACTTCTTCTCTTTAGAACAAGGTTTTCTATTAATAACTCTTTAGAACAAGGTTTTCTATTAATAAAAAAGTGTTTGAAGTTATACTGCACAGTGGGAGCTCTTAAAATGTGGTGTCTAAGAAGTTGGTTAAGGTTATAGGGCTTAGCAATCAGCTTCGTCCAAAACCATACAAAGTGGGCTAGATTAAGAAGGGATCTGAAACTAATCTAGGTATCTGAAATTAGTGTTACTGAAGTATGTAAACGATACCAAAATGAGTAATCTGTGATGTTATAGATATAGATGTCTGCCATGTATTGCTAGTAATTGCCAAGGATACCATCCTTCTAGGCAAGGAAAATACCTATTCCTTTAAGATAGTGCTTCTTCCTCAAGGTGAAAGAGTTGATAAATCAAAACAAGAGGGACACTCCTTGATGTTATTACCCACTTTTGGTAATGAGCTGCATAAGGAGCTCAAGGCTAAAAACACCTCTAATTTTATTCAACAAAGAGCAAAGCACTGTAAGAATAGATACTGAGTTTTCTCTTGCTCTCTAAAATCTTCTACAAGAATTTGAGGATCTCAATCATGGATTACCTCCATTATGCAACATACAACATCAAATATATTTGATCCTTGGTTTAAAGTTCAGTAATCTGCCCCATTCAGTGGCAGAGCCAGAAATTGTTTTTAGGGGGTTGATTTTTTTTATACAAAGTAAAAAATTAGTAAAAATTATAGTAGATTATACTTAATTTAATATTACATTTTTTGATGTTATATTATAATAGAGACATAGAGTTAGTACTAAAAAAAATATAGAGTTAACACATTATAATTAACTTATTATAAAAATTAAACAGAAATATAACAAGTTAATAAGTATTAGCATTATTCATGAATAAAATAAATTTATTAACTGAAAAATTTAAGCAAATAAAAAGCTCAATCAAACGCGTCAAAATTTATAATTGCTAAAACTAAAACTAAAATAAACATATGAAAATGTAAAAAGTAAAATGTGATTTAGAATTTTAAGCTTGAGACTATATTTAAAAATATATGTATATAAACAATATAAGAATGATTAATAATAATAAATTTTTTATATAAATATTTTTTAAATAAATTCTAAAATATTGTTAAAATAAAATGTCAAATAATATATTATTAGATAAAGTTAAAATTTGGATTGATATAAAATATGATAAACATAAACTTAAAAGCTTTAATATAAAACTTATCATATACTTATTTTTTTAATTTTATTTTTATAACGTTAAGTCTAAAGTTAAATATTTAAACCTTTTTTTAGATTATCATATTTAGGAAGAATTTTTACATAGTATACGAATATACTTTTATTTTTGTTACTAATAGTTATCAAATATTGTTAAAATATACTAAAATATGTACATAAAAATTAAACATAATATATTTATAATAAATAAAATGTTTATTTAATACTAAAAATATATACGTAATTAATTTTTTGTAAAAAAGTTGATCGAGTTTGAAGTCACGTCCAGCCACCATATAGATCCGCCCATGGCCCCATTACTGTATGAGTCCCAAAGAGCACCAGGTGTTGAAGTATAGTGTAGAAGATTTATTGGAAAAGAGACAGATCCAAGAGAGCATCAGCCCTTGTGCTATACCAGCTCTATTGGTACCTAAAAGGGATGGCAGCCATTGGATGTGTATTGACAGTAGTGCTATCAATAATATTACAATTAAATACAGATTTCATTCCTAGATTGGAAGACATGTTAGATAAATTGGAGAGTCTAAGGTGTTCTTCAAGCTTACTTAACGAGTGGTTACCATTAAATAAGGGTTAAACCTAAGGACAAATGGAAGATAGCTTTCAAAACTAGAGAAGGCTTGTGTGAATAGCGCCCCAAGCATGCTTATGGGATTAATGAATCAAGTTTTGAACCTTTTATTGGTCAATATATGGTGGTTTATTTTGATGACATCTTTATTTTTAGTAAGAGTGAAGAGGAGCATTTGGTGCATTTAAGATCAATATTGGAAGCCTTAAGGAGTAACAGGTTGTTTCTTAATTTAAAAAAAAAACGTGAATTCCTTACTGATCCATTAGTGTGCCTTGGATTTGTGATTACTTCATAGGGAATTACAGTTGAGAAAAAGATGCATGCATTTGTTGAATGGCCAACTCCCTCTAATGTGTATGAAGTAAGGAGCTTCCACAATTTTACCATGTTTTATAAAAGATTTGTCAAACATTTCAACACTCATATTGCACCCTTGACAGATTGTATGAAAAAGGATAAGTTCACTTGGGGTCCTACTCAACAAGCCAGTTTTGAATTACTTTAAGACAAGCTAACAAGTGCCTTTGTCCTACCTTTGCCCAACTTTGAACTAACATTTGAAGTTGAGACTGATGCTTCTATAGTTGGAATTGGTGGGGTATTAATGCAAGAGGGTAAAGTTATTGAGTATTTCAATGAAAAACTCAATGAAGCTAGAAGAAAATTGACTACTTACTAACAATAATTCTATGCTATGGTTAGATTCTTCAAGCATTGGGAACATTAACTAGTGCATAAGAAATTTATACTGCATTGTGATCATCAATCATTACAATTCATTAACACCCAGAAATTACTAACAACATGTTTGATACACCGTATTGGATATGTTTAGTGTAGTCGTACTGGATTGAACTATATTGAATTGTATTATAATTAGTCTGTACATTGTTTGGTAAAACGATGTATAATATAGTCGGATTAAATTGATTATATATATTTTACTAAAATAATTTATATTTAAAATGATTTTTTATTATAAATGCGTGACTGTATATAAATTATACAGTTAGGATATTTAGTACGGTATAACAAACATGTCGTAAGTATGATGTATTTCAGATGGGTCTTATTTTTACAAAAGTTCACTTTTGTGTTCAAGCACCAATCATGGAAGAAAAATGTAGATGAAGATGCTTTAAGAAGGAGGGGTTACCTTTTATTAGTAATCAAGAGTGAGATTTGTTGTTTTGATAGTTTGGGTGAACAATGTGCTATTGATGATGATTTTGGAGAGATATGGCAAAAATGTAACCAAGCATATGTTGAAGATTATACTTTACAAGGAGGGTGTTCATTTAAGGGGAATAGGATGTATTCCTAAGACTTCCTTAAGAGAGATGTTGTTCAGAGAACATCAGGCAAGGGGTTTGGCTGCTCATGTGGGAAGAGATAAAACAATTGCAGCCGTGGAAGAGAAATACTATTGACCAAAACTTAAAAGGGATGTTGCCAAGTTTGTGCAGCATTGCCCTACTTGCCAAACTGCTAAAGGTACATCACAATATCCCTTTGCCTATTCCTAATTGAATTTTGGAAGATTTAAGTACGAATTTCATACTTGGTTTGCCTAAAACACCTAGGCATATGGATTCACTTATGGTGGTAGTAGATAAACTTTCGAAAATGGCTCATTTTACTCCTTGTAAGAAGACTAATGATGCAAGTTATGTAGCTCAACTCTTCTTTAGAGATGTAGTTAAATTGCATGGGGTATGCAACTTTCTAACAGGGATGTCAAATTTACTAGTCATTTCGGAGAGACTGAAGTGGTTAACCAGACTTTGGGTAACTGATCAGGTGTATTTATGGAAGTACCCCAAAACATTGGGATTTAGCTCTTTCATAGGCTGAATTTGCCTTCAATAGTATGATCACTAGATCCACCGGTAAAAGTCCTTTTGAAATCGTGTACCCAAGCCTAATTTTATTACTGACCTCATAGAACAACATTTTTAAGAGTCCAAAAGTCATTAAGACAGAAGAAGCTATTCACAAGATGATGCAAGAGGTTAAAGACCATCTTGCCATCACTAATTACAAATATAAAGAGCATGCAGGTAAGAAAAGAAGGAACAAGGAATTTGCTGTGGGGAATTTGGTCATGGCGCATTTTGGGAAGGGCAGAACACCAGCAGGTTCTTATTCTAAGTTGCAGGATAGGAAACTGGGTCCTTTTTGTATAAATCATAAGATTAACAACAATGCTTAGGTGCTGGATTTACCTGCTGATCTACAGATCTCTTCTACATTTAATGTAGCAGATCTGTCAGAGTCTTTTGCACCAGATGAAGGGGCTGTTTTCTTTCAAGACTCAGGAGAGTCTTTCATTCAAGAAGGGGACATTGACGCAGGAGCTTGCTAGGTTTTATGATGTTTTGTTTTATTTATTTTCATTGTCGTTTATTACTCTTGCATATTGTTTGTTTTAGTTTGCTGCTTTATTTTATTATTATATTATCTAAGACAGGTGTCTTATGCATGAATTATTGTTGCACACTTGTCGTGTAGTGTAACTAATTCTGGAATATAGGAGTGAGTGTGGAAGGATAGAGCAGCTTTTTGAATTATATTCCTGTTTTTGCTTCTCTCCGAGAAAGCTTGACTTATCAATTAATTAGGGTCCAGCCATAGTAGCTTGGTTCCCCATTAGAGATTATTTTCTCTTCCAAAAATTGCTTTTGCACCAGGGACCTTTATGCCTCTTTTTCTCTGTTTGTCTCCTCTATTTGTGTGTTCAAAACAAAATAAAAGCACGATAGAAAAGCAACCGTTCAAGATTGATGATCAAATTTACTTTCTCACCCCAATTAAATCGACAGATTTTTCCCTTGATTCCCAACAATTCAATTTCCCCATATCTAATCACACTTCATGAATTTTTTTTTTTTTTTTAAATAGATTTCATAATTATAAATTAGACTTTCATATGGTTGATAGAAGGAGAAAACTAAAACACAGAAGAAAAAGACAGAACAGAAGAAGGGAGATGCATATGACTGGGAGTCTATACAAAGAAGAAAAAGTAAAAAATGAGGAAGAGTGTTATTTTTTATTTGATAGTTTTTTTAATTTTAGTGAAATGCTTTGGCAATTTTGCCCCACAAACGCACTTCCATGTGATTTTTACATGTTGCTAAAATGGTCAACATCTGTTAACCAATGTTGACCGTCATTGGTTTCCATTTAAATTGACGGAATAGTGCTAAATGGACTTAACAGGTTGGAAAATATAATTTGGGGACTAGAAAGGCTGATTTATTTGTTTAGGGATGGATTTGGATGAGGATGATAGTATGAAGATTAATGTTGTATTTGATCCCATTTATTCTTGGATCACACATGACAATGATTATTGTTCTATAGACAGGCACAATACTACTGGATATGGATATTGTCATTGTAGAAAGTATTAATATTATGGACCACTTTTTGTGTGTATGCTACTTTCTACTAACAGAGTTGTTATAATGGCCAAGGAGGTATCATTACAATTTTGATAATACAAAGACCAATATTTTGTCTTTGTCAGGGATTAGTGAAATACTACTTTTGAAAAATTTGCTGCTTGAAAATCTTTGTAAAATTATAAATCTTCTATTTTAGTCCGTTCATCTTAAGAAATCATTTATTATATCACTAGGAAGACAAGCCGAGAGAAAAGATGAAGAATATCATCGGGGCCTTCCTTAGCAGGCTACCACGGTAATTGGGCATAAGTTTAACCAAGTTCTGATCATTATTTTATTAGGAAAAAAGCATGTGGGAAGCTTTAGTAACTAAAAAAAATTTAGGCAAAAGATAGGGAGACATTTTTGCATATATCAGGAGCATGGCTCATGGTGGAACATGTTCATCATATTCATCCATTTTTATGAAAAGAGAAAAAAGTATAAGAAATGGGGACAAAATCAACAATTATTACTAACAGGGAAAACACACGTGGTGTATAATATTTTCCCATGAGATAGATTTCTTAGAAGTCAAGTTACACATATTTGCATATTGCATAAAACCTTTAAGGTAGAGCCTAAGCCACCGAAGACAATACTTTGGAAAGTTTCACTTGTTATTAAGGAATTAAATAAATTTATTTGAGACTAGTGTAATCAAATAATACACATTCCACAAAGTAAGTTGGGATGATGTAAATCTAGTTTGGTCCATTACTCTTTTTTTTTTTAACGACTTGCACAGGTTACATGTCTACGGTTTATGTGAAGTAAAGATATCAGGGGATGGAAACTGTCAGGTACTTTTATAATGCTAAAGTCAATTGGAATATATGCTTTGAGATTTCTTAAATGATTTCCCCTATTTTGCAGTTTCGTGCACTTTCAGACCAGATGTATAGGTCATCTGAATATCATAAGCATGTCCGTAAAGAGATTGTCAACCAGGTAAGGTGTCTTTTATTTTATCGTTACTATAAAATGAAATAAAATTTTGAAAGGTGAATTGGTTCCAAGAGTTCCACATGATGTTTGGTTACCTGCTTTATATTTTATAAACTTTCTTCTTCCTCCATTCCTCTCTAAAATTATAATTACTCTCTTTATTCTCAATAAAGTTGACCACTAAACCCTTTAAGGGGTTATTGTTAAGGAATCCTTGTTTCATTGGGAAAACATGAAAGACACCGTTTCATTCCAAAAGACATGGCTGATTTCAGTTTTCTTAATCTGCATAATTCCTTCTCTCTCTCATTCCAGCTCAAAGACTTCCGTTCTTTATATGAAGGTTATGTCCCGATGAAGTACAAACACTATTACAAAAAAATGGCAAAGTATGTTATTAACCTACAATGTCTACTGCATTAAGCCTTTACATCTTTGATTGGATTGCTTTCTTGTTAGTGATATACCATATATCTATTAGAGTTAGAAATTGGTTTTCATCGCTAATTGACTGGGTATTATGCAGATTAGGTGAATGGGGGGACCATGTTACTTTACAAGCAGCAGCAGATAAGGTCTGGTTTATCTGTCATTTGAGGCTTTTGCTCCTCATGATATATTATCTTGTCATTTCTTCATTTATGAGGACGCTTCTCTTTCACATGTAGTTTGCAGCGAAGATATGCCTTTTGACATCATTTAGAGATACTTGTTTTGTTGAAATTATGCCTAGTTATCAGGCACCTAAACGAGGTAAGATAATAATGTCTTTCCTTATTCATGTTCTTTTAAGAGCTCAAACCGTACACTAACAACGTTCCTTTGAGTTTTTGTTTTTTGATTGAAACTTTCCTCTGAGTTAGGCACGGCTTTTTGTAATGTCAAAATGGAATAAAACTTAGTTAGGGCGTCTAGACAACAGGAGATAAACAAATTGATTTCTGTTGGTCTTTATATTCTTCTAATACTAACGAGAAATCTTGTTAATGTTCTTTTCCTTGTTAAAATTGATGCAGAGTTGTGGTTGAGTTTCTGGTCTGAGGTCCATTATAATTCACTATATGCAATACAAGGTGAGTTTGGTTTTTCAAGAGCTGAATTGTTTACAACGTTGATAGTTATTATTAGCCTTGGCGGATGTGAGAATATTTTTGGTTTTATCTGTTAAACTGCTCGTTACTTTGCAGAGGCTCCAATTCAGCAAAAGCCAAAGAAAAAGCACTGGTTGTTCTAGCGGAAGCAGCTTTGAATTTGGTTGCCGAGAGTTTGAGACTGCTGAGACACTTGATGTGATTGCTTACATGGTCTTATCCTATCCGATTCAGTAGGAGCTTTCCTTATTTTATTTGATTATTTATGCAAGAAAAGTTTACCTTTACACAATATGGGAAAAAATTGGCTGCCAGTTAATAAAAAAAGTGAAAAAAAGTGTTTTGAGATTTACATTTATTAAATAATACTAGTACCGATACAAGTAGAATCACCCATTAATGTATAGTTATAGACCATACCAAGTTTTCTCCTTTATTGATAATGCCGTAAATTCCAAATGGTATCTTGATGTGTGTGTATTATATTGTTAAACGATGTATTCTTTAATTGTTTATTATCTTGTAAGGTGGATCATTGTATCATTCTGAATCCCTCTATCTTACAGCTTACCTTGAGATTATATCTATGGCTATGATACATATTTTAACTGTGTGAATTGTGAAATTTTTGCGCTTCTTGTAAGGGAAAGAGAGTATTAGTTAATCAAACATAACCACCAAATAAATGATATGACATTTAAGTTGAGAAGCTATTTCCTATCAAAAAGGATGAAGAGCCATACAACTGTATATGAGAAATGGACTTTCATATCAATTAAGATTCACTGCTTGATAACAAGCAAGAAACTAATTAATTAATAGAAAATTCAGGTTCATGATTTAGTCGTTACAAATTAAAAAACAAAAAAGGAAAAACAAAAAGAAAAAAAAAGGAAGGAAAGAAAGAAAGATAGAAAGAAAGAGAGAGAGAAAAGAAAAGGAGTACTTGGTAATAAGAGAATATAAGTGAAAGTAAAAAAAAAAAAAAATTAAAAAAGTTGCAAGTACTAGGTAGTTGAGTTCGAATTTCACTTCCAGTTGTTGGCAACAATGTGAGCCAAATCAACGACCCTCTGGGAGTAACCCCATTCGTTGTCATACCAAGCAATAACTTTAACCATGTCATCACCCATAACCATAGTCAAGGAGGAGTCAACTGTCGAAGAAACATCAGTGCATCTAAAATCAACGGAAACAAGTGGTTCATCACAAACAGAGAGGATTCCATTGAGCTCTTTATCAGCACTCTCCCTAAAAGCCGCATTAACCTCTTCAGCAAAGGTTTTCTTAGAAACCTGAACAACAAGATCAACTACAGACACATTTGGAGTTGGAACTCTAAGGGCTATGCCATTGAGTTTGCCTTTTAGGGTTGGAAGAACTAGAGCTACTGCCTTTGCTGCACCTGTTGAAGTAGGAACTATGTTGAGAGCTGCAGCTCTTGCACGTCTAAGATCACGGTGGCTGGCATCCAAAAGCCTTTGGTCACCGGTGTAAGAATGAGTGGTTGTCATGGTACCCTTGATGATTCCTATAACAAATTTTAATTAAGTAGTACGTACGTAGAAATCCATATATATACATATTATTCTATATATATATAATGTTCATTTACGTACCAAACTTCTGATCAAGGACCTTAACAAATGGAGCAAGACAATTGGTGGTGCAAGAAGCATTACTGATAATAGGCTCATCTGGGTTGTAGTCATCTGCATTCACACCAACGACATAAGTGGGGATGTCACCTTTACCAGGTGCAGTTATTAGAACCTTCTTGGCTCCTGCTTGAATGTGCTTCCCTGCACCCTCTCTATCCACGAATACACCTGTTCCTTCTATTACAAGATCGATGCCCAGCTCCCTATATATATATATTAATTAATTTCACTAATCCGTTATTATTTATTATTTATTATTCCATCAATTAAGTCAACTTACTCCCATGGAAGATTGACTGGGTTACGGTTAGAAACAACCTTGATAACCTTGCCATCAACAATGATAGAATCGTCACCACCAGGCTTGACATCAGCGTCGAAAATACCAAGGGTAGAATCGTACTTTAGTAGGTGAGATGCCTGCTTTACACCGCCAGTATCATTAATCGCCAAAACATCTAGTGGGGAGTCCTTTCGACCGTGCCAACACCTCAAGAAGTTCCTTCCAATTCTTCCAAATCCATTTATGGCTACCTTCAGCTTAGCTTCCACTACCCCTCTTTTGTAACCCCCGCTGCTTCCAACCTTTTTTTTATTTTATTATTATTTTTTTAGTTAATCGATTATTTTCATAAAATAAAAAAAAATTTGAATAAATTACTTCAACTAATAGTATATATTAATCATACAAATTAATAAATGGTAATTAGGACTCACAGCAGATGTTTGGAAAGCAATGACTGAAAGGAAGTCCTCTGAGCTGGTCTTTTTTGCAAAGGCAAGGCCGCTACTTGATGAGTTGCGAAGGCCAGAGAATTCAGAAAATCTCTTTCCAAAATAATAGGCCTGCATATATGTCATTAATTATAATTAATAAGATTATTGACAAAAAATAATAATATATATATATTGAAACAACTTCATTAGTTAAATCAATTAATGTATTGTTATTGCTTATATACACAAACCTGAGCAGACGGTTTGGCCACAGATAGAATAGCCGAAGCCATATCACTGTAGTAATATTATTATTAGCTGGCTAGCTAGCTAGCAAATTAGACCAACATAAATTCCTCAGTTTCTTTTATATATGTTAGCAAAAAAGTTTCTTTTATATATTGATTTTGTCATCTATGGGGAGTGATTCAAATGAAACGTAGATAAGATGAGATTTTGGATAGCCTCTCCTTTAATGAATGGCTGTGGTTTCTTCTTCTTTTCTAACTTGTGTCCCCCTCTTCCCTCCAATTCTCTTCCATTTTTCATTCACCTCATTTTGCCCATTTCTCTTTCTTCTTTCTTTATTTTCATAAGCGTTTGGGCCTCAGCCTTATTACTCAACTGGGCCAACCCTTCATTTTATGTAAATCTCTTATGCTCGTTCTATTAACAACTCACATGCTATACTTTATACATATTCTTAAATAAAAAATTGTTTAAATAAATATAACAAAAGACAAAAATTGAAATCACCTAATACATCCCACCTGTAAGGTTCTTGATTGACTATTGGACCACTAGCCTTAAAAATTATTTTCCCCAATCACACACAAACTATTGGTCAATCAATAGGCTCAGTATAGGGTGCTTCTTTACAGCCTTAAACAGCCTCTCAAATGGAAGTTCCATCATTGACATCAAAGGAAGAGCTACGAAATTTTTTTAGAGGAGGTTAAATTTTTTATTTTATTTTATACAAAATAAAAAAATTAGTAAAAATTACAGTAAGTAATTCAATACTAAATTTTTTATGTCATATTATAATAGAATCATAAAATTAGCATTCAAAAAATATAGAGTTAATACATTATAATTAACTTATAAAGAAAATTAAACAAAAATATAACAAGTTAATAAGTATTAATATTATTCATAAATAAAATAAATTTATTAACTAAAAAATCTAGAAAAATAGACATATGATTTAAAATTTGATTTAAAAAATAAAAAATAAAATATGATTTATAATTTTAAAGTTTAGACTATATTTAAAAATATATATTTATAAACAATATAAGATTGACTAATAATGATAAAATTTTTATATAAAAAAATTTCAAATAAACTCTAAAAGATTATTAAAATAAAATGTCAAATAATATAATTTTAGATAAAGTTAAAGTTTGGGTTAAAATAAAATATGATAAAAATAAACTTAAAAGATTCAATATGAAACTTATCATATACATATTTTTTTAATTTATTTTTATAATGTTGAATTTAACGTTAAATATTTAAACTTTTTTTAGATTATCACATTTAAGAAGAATTTGTACATAACATATGACTACAATTTTATTTTTATTACTAACAGTTACCAAATACATAAAATAATATATATTTAACCACTTTATTTATAATTCATATCATTTTTATCAATGTATTTATTAAATATTGTTAATATATATCAAAATATGTACATAAAAATTAGACACAATATATTACTATAAATAAAATATTTATTTAATGCTAAAAATATATATGTAATTAATTTTTTGTAAAAAAGTTGATCGGGGCTGCAGTCCCACCCAGTCCTCATGATGCTTTGCCCCTGATTGGCATCAATATTCCCACCAGAGGTTGGTGTTCTTCCACTAGTGCTCACATTCCACATTGTACTAGAATGACCTTTTCTTCCTCAAAACTTGAAAAATGAACAGAAAATTATAGAGGTAATCATTGTGTTTTTTTCGACATGTTCGGCAGACCAGGTCCAAACATATAGTATATGTTCGTTAAACATTGACAAACATATTTTAAATGTTCAATCATCTTTGCCAAACATATTTATCATATGAATGAAACTATTCCAATTTTTTTTAAAATGTTCACTAAGCCTTGCTGAACATATTTTTAAAGTTTATCAAGCTTTGTCGAAAATTTTAAAAATGTTCATCTAACCTTGCCAAACATATTTAATATGTAAAAATATCTAAATCAAGCAAAAGCATAATGTTCAAATAGATCAGTCGAACGTATGCAAAATGTTCAACTAAGTCAGCCAAACATACATATAATGTTCAAGCAGGTCATCCGAACATTTGCAAAATGTTCAAATAGGTCGAATATACGCATAACGTAATCTTGAAACAGCTCCACTCGAAATTATACATAACAATGAACGTGCTTTGATTGAAAAAAAATCTCATAAAAAGATCTAAACTAGCCATATATTTAAACATCACCAAATTCAACAACGTCAAATATAATGTTAAAAAACTAAAATTAATTGCAATGTTAAAAAACTCAAAACTACTCTACATTGTAAAAGAAAAGTTCAAATTAAAATTAAACATCTATGCGTTACATCTTCTTCTTTCAGATGGTTGCATAGCATTTGTTGAAGAACTATTTCTACACCCTAGTAGAATATTTTCAACCTTTTTGAGCTTTTCAACAAATTTTTTTTTTATTGATTTTCAGATCTTATTAAGGTGCGTTGAACTACTCTCAATGCTTCTGACACATGCCGAAAAAATAAATAAAATTTATGTTAATTACAATAATAATATTATCATCTTAAATAAATATATAATAGTAAATATAATGTTCAACTTAATGGATTCTTTCTTAAAGAATGTTGTTTCACACGTTGTGGAATGGTAGAAAGCTTATGTGTTGAAGCCTTTCTTTTTACTTTTTTTTATTCTTCTTCTTCTTTTATTTCCTTACTGTTTTCGGTTCTTCTTCTTTTTTTTTTTTTCTTACTGTTTTTTGTTCTTCTTTTTCTTTTATTTCCTTACTATTTTTTGTTGCATTTATTGCCTTCATTCTTTGGATAGGATCACATGCACAATGTGTTATATATGTTTTACTTAAAACCTTGGAATTTTGAGATTTTGATGGCCTTGTTTTAGTCCATTAGTCCTGTATTTTTTTGTGTGCAGAATGTGTTACATATGTTTTACTTAGAACCTTGGAATTTTGAGATATTGATGGCCCTGTTTCATTCCATTAGTTATGTAGTTTTTTATTTATTTATACTGGCAATACGTATTGTGAGTATCATAACATATTTGTTTTTGATAATAGTAATTTTGTGTTATGGTTAGGGTTTAACTTCTCCCCACTGATTAGGCATGCTTATGAAGTTACTCATATGTATTTGCAAAAATGATATCTATTATGAATGTTCCATGACTAGAAATTGAATACATTATATTTGGATGAAATCCTGCATTGATATACTACAGGAAAAGTCATTTGGCAGATTGTGATTTATGTTTGGAATTACTTTGAAATAGTTATTTTCAAGGAGTACTATAGTTCCATGGGATTTTTGTAGGTTACTACATGTGGCAGCATATTGCAACAGTGTCTTCTTGGGGTTCTTATTTTGCCAATGAAAGTTTCTAAAAGCAGTTTCCATCCATTGTGTTTTTATGAGGTCTGTTGAGATTTATTTTGAAATAGAATAGTAAATAAAATGTTAATATGGTAAAGATCATTTTCAATCTGGTAGAAATTATTGTATTTAATTAATATCATTTTCTGTCGTTTTTATTTCTATTATAAATTCATATAATCTATGCAAAGCAATACAATTCAGTGAAATATTCAAAATCAAATATTACATTCTTCTTTTCTATATGGTATCATAGCCGATTAGGGTTCTGTAAATAATAATAAAAAAAAATCAGAAACCAAAATCACCGAACACCGTCCACCACCCAAAACCACCATCAGTCACTGACAACTGTTGCTCATTCACCACAGCCACCATCCAATAAAAAAAACCAAACACAACAAACACCACAGACAACCACCTCCACCCAATCAAAACCGACGGCCACCCAAATCGACAGCCACCCAAACCGACAGCCCACCACCAAAAAAAAAAACTAAACACCACAAACAGCCACCTAAACCGACAGCCCACCACCACCCAAACTCGCCACCCTAAATCGAAACCCACGCCAAATCGAAACCAGCCACCCATCGCCTCCAAAAAACTAGCCACCCAACAGTGTATCTATTCCTAACAATGTGTAGGAAGCGTTAGCTGACCCAAAGTGGAAAGTTGCTATGAATGAGGAGTTGAGATCCTTACAAACAAACAAGACTTGGGAACTTGTTGATCGCCAACCAACAAAGAAAGTTGTTGGATGTCGATGGATTTTTACAGTGAAGTACCAAGCAAATGGTACGATTGAACGTTATAAGGTAAGATTAGTGGCAAAAGGATACACTCAAACATATGGGATTGACTATAGAGAGACTTTTGCACCTGTAGCAAAAATGAACACCGTTTGAGTCATGTTATCCCTAGTTGCAAATCTGGATTGACCATTATATCAGTTCGACGTAAAGAATGCTTTTCTACATGGAGATTTATCTAAAGAAGTCTACATGGATCTCCCACCAGGGAGTATGATATCAGAAATTCATAATGGAAAAGTGTGCAGATTAAAGAAATTACTGTATGGATTAAAGCAATCTCCAAGAGCATGATTTGACAGGTTCACAAAGTTTATAAAATAATTTAGCTATCAGTAGAGCAATTCAGACCATATTTTATTCCTAAAGAAACAACATGGTAAGATCACTATACTTATTGTATATGTGGATGATATGATTGTAACAGGAAATGATCCTGAAGAAAGAAAAGCTCTTCAAAGTTATTTGTCTAGATAATTTGAAATGAAAGACCTTGGGTTCTTAAAGTATTTTCTTGGGATTGAGGTTTGTCGATCAAAGGATGAAATCTTTTTATCTCAAAGAAAATATGCCTTGGATCTACTACAAGAGATTGGTATGTCAGCATGTCAACCAGTTGATACACTAGTAGAAGGTCTAAAATTATGTGTTGAATCCAACCAGGTACCAGTTAACAAAGAAAGATACCAAAGACTTGTAGGGAGGTTGATGTACTTATCTCATACTAGACCAGATTTGGCTTATGCTTTAAGTATTGTCAGTCAATTTATGCATCATCCTAGAGAACAACATATGAATGTAGTTATTCGCATTTTGAGATATCTAAAGTCTGCTCCTGGAAAAGGAGTATTATTCACCAAAAATACAAACTATCAAAGTATAGAAGCATGTACTGATGTTGATTGGGCTGGTGAAAAGAGTGAGAGGCGATCTACTTCTGGCTACTTCACCATTGTAGGAGGTAATCTTGTGACATGGAAAAATAAGAAACAAAATATTGTAGCTCGTTCAAGTGCAAAAGCTGAATTTAGAGGTTTAGCAAATGTACTTTGTGAGACACTATGGCTAAGACTTCTATTACAAGATTTGGGTTTGCCTTCTGAACAACCTGTCTAAATATTTTATGACAATAAAACAGCATGTGATATTGCACATAATCCAGTTCAATATGACCGTACAAAACACGTCGAGGTAGACAGAGTTTTTATGAAGGAAAAGGTGGATGGAAAGATTGTGGAATTATCAAAGATTCGTTTAGAAGATCAGTTAGTTGATATTTTCACCAAAGCAGTCTCAAATCGAGTGTTCTTAAAGTTTTTAGACAAATTGGGCATGTGGGACATGTATGCACCAACTAGGGGGAGTGTTGAGATTCATTTTGAAATAGGATAGTAAATAAAATGTTAATATGGTAGAGATCATTTCCAATATGGTAGAAATTATTGTATTTAATTAATATCATTTTTTGTCATTTTTATTTCTATTATAAATTCATGTAATCTGTGCAAAGCAATACAATTCATGAAATATTCAAAACCAATTATTACATTCTTATTTTCTATAAGGTCTGCTTTTCAGGGACCATATTGCTCACAAAAGCCATGTTTGTATATAAAGCTTGGGAAGAAAGTTGGATTTATTGATTTTCATAAGAATCCCTTATTGAAGCTGAATTATTGAAAATATTAATTTAATATATCCTGGTTAGACGTCATTTGATATCCATAATGTCATTCGGGATGTTTTGTTTTTTGGGTGATCTTGTTTAAATTCTTGATGTGGGTATTGCTATGTATGCTCAGGACGAGAATGGTTGTTGGTGTTGGATCCAAAAACTATTATTGGTAGTTTCTCTAAGGTTATTGAGCAGCAGGGCTGGTAAGGACTGTGGGTTGGAAATGCAATTAATATGCTCCGTATAGTCCCATCCCTACACTACACAAGCTATCGAGCTTGGAACATTTGAATGGGTGAAACGAGCAATGACATCATCACAAGAGAAGTGGAAATAGGCTGAGGCTCTAAAGGTGCAAGGTTGTCGTTTCAATTTTAAGTTTTCTTCCATGAATCTTAGGCATATACATATAAATACAATTAATGGATCAATAAAAAAATTCAAGAACGTACTTGCAAGTGCAAAAGAGAGGTACGTAAAGTGAGGAATGGCAACAATAGTAAAGCAACACGTGAGTTAGGAGTGGGGGTGTGTCCTGTTTTCCTTTTTTATCTGAAAGACTTCTACGCAGTAGGAGTAGTAGAGTCTGCGGAAGCTGTTGACAGTACATCAGCTTCAAGTGATAGCGGCAATGGTGGCAAAGAATTTTCTGGTGGTAAAGAAGATGGGTATTCGTGGTCGAAGGTGGGATGCATTCGGCAGTTTTTTTCTTTGATTTAATTTAATTGGTATTTTAATATGTTTTATAATTTAAATGGTGGGATTATGTATTTAGTAGTGTAGGTGGGATATTAATACAATCAGTCATTTCTTATATCTAAAAGATGCTTGTTTTATAACCTTTATTTTTTTTCTTTTGCTCTCTTTTTTTTAATGCCTCATTTATTTTCTTTTGCCTTTTTTATATCTTATTTTAACCTTTTGTTTACTTAACTTTTTTATTTTTCTTTTACAATTTTTTTCCCTTAACTTATTTACCATTTTTCTTTTATTATTATTTTAAATATTTTAACATTATACCTACACTAACAATATATATTATTAAAATACTTGATTATTGACAAATATTTTCATATTTTAGATATATGATTTATACATCTGTTAATTATTTTATTTTGTATAATTTTTATACACAAATCATAGATTAACATGTGGCAGAAAATGTAACAGAAAAAATAATTAAAGTTATACAAATAATAATAAGAACAATAATTACAACAAAAACAACATCAATAATAAATAAAATCTTGAATAATTTACAAATTTAAATATTATTAGTTATATATTAAAAAAACATATTATAAGTGAGATCAATAAATTTGGTTAATAATTTATTATTTATTAAACATCAAAAGATTACTAAAATAAATATGGAAAGGTCATTGACCTTTGGGTTTTTGTCTTAAATGGCCATATTCCTTAACAGAGTTTAAAAAAGGCCCAAGTTGTGTTAAAGTTAAAGAAGAGGCTTTTTTTAACTGCCCACTTAATAGGGGTGTTTTTAGCAAGTATTTTTTTCAAAAAAGAAGAAGAAGAAGAAGAGTTCTTTTAAACAATTGGAAGAACCCGAACAGTTCCCACATTAGCACGAAACACTCTTCTACTAAGTAACTTGTGGAAGACGACACACTTATTATCTACACGAAACTTCTTCATTTTTGAGCTCTGATTTTTTGGTAAGTTTTTTCAATGAATGTCTTCTCCTTTGTTTCTTTTAGTATATGGTTTTGGTGATAGTTGAGCTCAGAGTATGGTCCATCTTGAAACTCAACGAAAACTCCTTATTTTTTTATGGGTTTTTGTGAAATGTTGGTTTAAGGTATTCGACTTTTGTAAAATGTTGTTTTTTTATATTGAGATTTTGTAATTATGTTTGACATACACAATATACATTGATATGGATAATTTGATTTCTGGTATATCGTTTGTTATTCATGAAGAACAGTATGACCATTGAACATACTTTTTGTTATGTCACCATGTTAGGTATATTTTGGTCTATTTTAGTATATTTTCCTCAGATTTCACTATGTTTGAAAAATTTCAGTATATTAAAATTCATTTATTTATTTTTTAGACCTATTTTTGTTAATAATTTATATTGTACATGTTTCTCTGTGTTTGTGGGTTGAATTCTATTGCATATATTGTATAGGTATATTTTGGTATATTTCGGTCAGTTTTCCTCAAATTTCACTAATTTCTGTCAAATTTCAGTTTATTCAAGTTCAATTCAATAAATTTTAGTCCTGTTTTGTTAATATATTGTATGGTACATATTCTTGCTTTTTTGTGGGTTAAAATCTGTGCATAGGTATATCTTGGTATATATTAGTATGTCTTGGTATATCTCAGTATATCTCGGTATATTTCTGTCAATTTCCCTCAAGTTTTACTAATTTTTGTCAAATTTCAGTTTATTCAAGTTGAATTCATTAAATTTTAGTCCTGTTTTGTAAATATATTGTATTGTACATATTCCTCTATTTTTGTGGGATAAAATCTGTGCATAGGTATATCTTGGTATATCTTGGTATATCTCGGTATATCTTGGTATATCTTGGTATATCTCGGTCTATTTCGATAGATCTTGGTATATTATCTCGGTATATTATCTCGGTATATCTTAATATATCTCGGTATATCTCAATATATTTTGGTATATTTTAATCTATTTCTGTCAATTTCTCTAAAATTGAAGTATATTTTTGTTGCTTTTAATTTTATTGATGTTTTTTGCTGTATATATTCACTTATATTTATGTTATTTTGAACAAATTTTTCACAAGTATTAATTATTTTGGTTTTCTTACATGTTATATATGCAGGATATGGCAGACAAAGCAACCTTTAGTCCTTATGTCTCTCCCTCTAAGTATTATGTTAGTAAAATAACCAACATTTTACGCCTTCAAAATTTTAGGACATTGAAGACGACCCTAGAAGGATTTGGGTTACGTGAGAGGTATGAGGAGCTATGTTTTGGTTTCATTACAAAAATGAACCATATAGAGTTCACAGTTGGGTTGTTGCATCACATCTTACTGATGCAAGATAAAGATCAATCGGTGAAAGAGTTGCTGATAATTGTAAATTGCACACCCAACAGATTTGGGTATGAAGAATTTAGTCTAATTACTGGTTTCATGTTTAGTAGTGAGGAAGAATGTCCACCGCGAATTGGTCGGTTGTGAAAAACATACTTTAAGACCGACAAGCCAATAAAGAAGGGCGAGGTGGAGAAGCTATTAGTAAACCTTCCTATGTCCACTGAGGCTGATGATTTTTTGAGGTTGGCCCTCATTTTTACATCGAAAATCATTCTTTTGGCCGATAAGAATCAAAGGGCCATTAATGATGATTACTTGGAGGTGGTTGAAGACTTCCACAAATTTAATATCTACCCATGGGGTAAGATAGTTTATGACTTTATTGTAAGAAGACTGAAAAGTTTTATTCTGAATAAGGTTGATAGAAAACTTAAATTTGACCTCGACAGTGATGTTACCGATGTTGGGGGGTCTCGTGTGAAGAAGGACAAAAACACGCGACCACTTACAGTGTCTACGATTTTAGTTGGGCACTGGAAGTTTAGGCTTATGAGGCCGTACAGGTGAGTGTAACTGATTTAGCCATCAATACATCCCCGGATGCAATGCCCAGGATATTATGTTGGGAGAACCAAACAAAGGGACAACATTTGAAGTTCTGGGACTTGAACTAGAAAATCTTTCAACATAATGTTGTAAGTTTGTTGCATTTATATGTTGTTAGTAATGATTGTTTGATAACTGAGATTTGATAATGTACTCAACTTTTTTTAACTATTTTGTTAGATATTGTACAGTTTTATATGCTGAAGAGACTAACTCCTAATGAAAAGAAGAGACAGAGTGCTTACTATATTTCGGCACAAACATATGCGAGCAAAGTATGTAGGGATGTGCCGAATGTGCTCAACATTGGTGGAATGGATGATGAATTGCATTCGAAAGGCGATGAACATCATCATCCATCTGGTCACATGGATGATAAGAGTGACCCTAACCCAGAAGTCCAAAAGGATGAAGGTTCAGCTCATTCATCAACTTCCATTATGGAGGTATAATATGCCACGTATAATACTTAATTCAAATGTACTTAATTATGGCAACCTAACATATATCTTTTTATCTTATTTTAGGTGTTGCAAGAGCTGAGAGATTTGAAAAAGGAGGTGATAACAATAAAAGAGAACCAAATGTGGATTAAGGATGCTTTGAAGAAGTTGTTAAGATCACAAAAAATAGCTTCAACAGGGGACCAATCAAGGAAACCTTCAGTGAAATTGTCCAGGGTCAAAAGTGTCCCACATTTTGATCTACGTAAGGTTGAAGATGAACAATTATTGGTGGACGAAGAAGTAGTGATGCCCATGGAT
The DNA here is from genome assembly GCA_029378325.1 of Elaeagnus macrophylla. Taxonomy (NCBI): domain Eukaryota; kingdom Viridiplantae; phylum Streptophyta; class Magnoliopsida; order Rosales; family Elaeagnaceae; genus Elaeagnus; species Elaeagnus macrophylla. The sequence goes on from CM055651.1 coordinate 3,802,861, forward strand.
GAAGAGCCAGTAGTGGCAAGTTATAAAGGCAAAGAAATAATTGTGTTTACAGGACAAATTGGTGAGGAAACTACCATGCCTAATATAAAAAAGGACGAAACATTCATGGGTGTCAGCGAAGAATGTCCCACTAAGGTTAACCTTGAAAAACAGCCAGTTGATGCCTCCCAAGTAGAGGAAAGCTTGACAGATGTGGCTTTGTCTACTTTGGAAGGGATTTTGGAGGCTGCCCCAATTATCAGTGGTCCATCGTCAATGCGATTAGGATCGCTAGCATCCAAGGGCGTTAGATCCACTCAAACGTTCGATCCATTTGGTACTACATACAGTCGGAGGAAGCGAAAGCTTGGTCCCTTCCTCAAATCTCCATACGTGCATCCCAAGAAGAAATCTGGTATATCATTAGGTCTAAACAGTCAGATGAAGAACATGTGCCAAGCCTTTATGACCCGATGAGAAGCTTCGATGAAGCTAGATATAGATTCTTCTTGGAGTGGCTATACAAGAATTTCTCCAACAACCAGTACCTATATCCTATTATATATACTTACATTTTATTCATTTTTGGTTTTTTTTATATTAATGGAGTTACTTATTCATTTATTTGTTATGGCCAAAATTTAGAAAAAAATATTAATGTTGGTTGCCCAAGTAAATGTATGGCTAATTCTTCCTGGTTTCATCGTATATTCAAACCCCAATCATCCTTACTCAATGAGGTAAGTGTTTTTGGTATTTACCATTTCTTGTATAGAAATGAACTTATTTGGGTGTATAGTTTGTTATTAATCATTTGATATTGTTATAAACTAACAACTAAATGGTATATGTTGGTAATGACTTGGTGTGAACTAAAATTATGCAGCACATAGATTGTGGACTATGGTTGTTGAGGAAGAAAGAGGAAATTCACCCGCAATTATTCCCTAAGAACAATTGGACAACATTAGACTCAACATTCTTGGTAAGAACCAACCTTAGTACAAACGTTGATTATCGTAAGTTATGACAGTATGTTGTATGTCATATTCCTTATGTATATCTAACTATTTGCATTATTTATTATGAAAATGTAGGCAAATGTGGAGTTAAGTGCAGGTAAATAGAAGAAAGTTAAAAAGAACGAGCAATTCTAATTTTGAAATGCAAATAAGAAGTGGTTGGATTATGTCACAGGTGAAACATAGTAACAATACTTTGGGTATATCTCGCATATATTAATAATTGTATTATTAATCATAGAACATTTTAATGTTTTGAAATAGGTGTACGCCCTGATTTTGGTAAGCCAGGACTCGTGTGGACAACATATATGGAGTTTTATTGGAGAAGGGTCATTGGATCGCATTCGGATTTGACATTAGACAAGAACATATTGATGTCCGAAACACATAAGGGATGGAATTCTTAAGAAAATGTTACAAAACTTATGTGTAATGATCCCAAACTTAATTAAAAGCTTGGAATTATTTGAATAGGAAATCAAAGACTGTAGTCCATTTATCGTAATGTGATACCTGTTCCACAACAGGTTGAAGTGTAAGTATATTTAATTCTTTAAGTAACATCTAATCATCATTGATATAGATAGTTATGATTCTTAGTATATGAATAACATATTTTCTCTTACATGTATTACACAGGGGAGACTGTGGCATTTACACTCTAAAGTTCATCAAGTACTTGATAAATGACAAGGCCCTGATTGACATCAAAGACGAGGCAGTTGGATTCTTTAGGAAGAAACTTTGTTGTGAACTTTTCTTTGCCGACGATTATTACATTATTGTATAAGTGTAGTGGCATGTTTATTTGTATTTTTTAATACATTTCCCAAACTCTGATCTGTTTTGTTTTGTATTGTATCTCGGTATATTTGGTTAATACCAAATTCAAAGAATAGTGTTAAAGATAGAACTGTTAATTTAAAGGTATAATTTGGTCAAATATGAGTTGTATCGGTGTGAACTATATTTCAGCAAATAAAGTATGAAATTTCTGTCATTTTTGTGCAAGGGGTCTGCAGGGTGATGGTTATTTTTATATTTTTTGTATATTTCAGCATACTTACTAAAATGTACCAAAACATACCAAAATAGACCTAAAAGAACATTTGAGTATATCTTGGTATATCTGGGTATATCTGTGTCTATTTGAGTATATCTCGATCTATTTGGGTATATTTCGATCTATTTGAGTACAACAGGGTATATCTAGATATATCTTGGTATATCTCGGTATATCTGGGTATATCTCGATTTATTTAGGTATATTTCGGTACATATGACTAGTATATTTCAGTATATCTCGGTCTATTTCGGTATATCTCGGTTTATTTCAATATATCTCGGTCTATTTTGGTAAATCTGGGTATATCTGGGTATATCTTGGTATATGTTGGTATATTTTAGTATATTTTGGTATATTTCAATATTGTTTTGTATATTTTAGATATATTATTGAAATGTACCAATAAAATACTAAAATAGACCGAATAGTACATGAAATAAAAGTTGTTGGTATTGATTTTATTCCAAAATATGATTTCTTCTTACAATTAGTATATTTACAATACATACATGATTGATACATATGACTGGTTAAATAAAGTTGATTATCGTGGTATTCATTTAATTAATACAAAAATCTAATACAAAAAATATAACACTTCAAATGATAATAAATTGTGACAATAAAAATATTTAAGGATGAGAAGATAGAGAAGGTTCTACAATCATCTGACGGAACACATTATAAGTGCTTATGTTATGACCACTATTTCCACACCTACTGCATAATATGACCTTCTTTATTACTTCCCCATGTGAACGTATGCGTGGCTTTCTTGGTCTGCCACATTTTTTCTTCATGTTGGGAGGAAGTTCAACTAGGTCTATGATCTCTGGTGGAATGTCCCACTCACCATTGTCAGTTACCAGAAAGATGGACTCTGCATATGTGATAATATAACAATTTATTGTGTATAATTGGTCAACAAAGGAATGGACATCAACCTCTTGAAATCGGGCGGCTACAATGGCATGACAACAGGGGATCTTGAGAACATCAAACTCCCTACAACTACAACTTCTGTTCAGTAGATCAACATCGTCACTAGTGTCACCATGTAAAATCTAATTTCATATAAATGAACTCGTTATATTATGTATAATGGATGATAACATATATTACACATTTATTTAAAATGAAAATAGATAAACATATAATAACAATAAAGTGTTGTACGAATCCCATACCTGGAAAACATTTGCATTAATTCTGAAAACCCTGTACCTTAAGGACTTATTGTGATTTGCACTCATAATTGATTCAACCTCATCGGTAAGGAATTGAGTTCCCCATTTCATCCCAACCTCCCTACGTTCCACAAACCACTGCTGTATTTTGCTACAGTAATACTCAGCAAGTATGGTTATGGGCAAGTCACGAGCAGATTTCATGACATTATTAAATGATTCTGAACCATTTGTGGTCATTATCCCGTATCTATTTCCTGAGAAATGATATCTTGACCACTTCTCTTTACCTGCTTCCAATAAGTACTTCTCTATCAAAGGATTGATCTGTCTCAAATCTCCCATGTACTTTTTAAATTCACGCTTTATATATGCCATTGAGCAACATCTGAACAAAGGTGTAATATCAAGATTCTTAAATTTGTGGTTTAAATTCATCTCCACGTGAAATGCACAATAACCATGTAAAGCATTGGGGAATGATTTTGGAACAGCTTGAATAATACTTTGGTGTCTATTTGAAACAATAACAAGGTCCTCAATGTGCCCAACTATGTGTGATAGTTTTAACAAAAATCATTCACAGGCTTCATTATTCTCTGAATCTCCAACCCCAATGGCCATTGGATATATGTTGTTATTTCCATCAGAAGCATTTGCTACGAATAATGTCCTAGCATACCTACCTGATAGGAATGCACCATCAACTGTAATTACCTGTCTTATACAAGATAAGAATCCTCTAATACATGGACCTAGTGCCAAGAAAAAATACTTAAATCTTTCGGACTGGTCAACTTCAATATGTGTGATGCTACCAGGATTCTTTCCTTCAAAACATGACAGTAGGAAGGAAGCTTCAGGAAAGAATCCTCTTCATTGCCCCGTAGTAACTTGAGAGCCTTCTCTTTAGACTTGTATGCTATGGTGTAAGCAATCTCAATCCCAAACTCATTCTGACAATCATCAATAATATCTTTGGGCTTATAAATTCTTCTGGGTTGTACCAATTTCATTTTTATGGTATTTCCTATCACTCTTGAGGTCGCGGTCCTATTCTTCCTCATGTAATTGTTAGGATCACAAGTATGTCTTGATTCAAACTCTTTTACCCTGAACCTATCTGAGCTAGTGATCCTATTACATCTAATCATCAAAGTACCACTAGATTGAATGCAACGTATCATGACACGATCTTTCTTACTTGTCAGTGTCCTCATCTCAAATCTATTTCTTATGGCATGAATTCTGACATGTGTGGTGAAATCTATCTTACTGTTAAACACTTGATCAACTTTCAAATCAAGCTTTACATGGGCCACAGACGAGGAAACATCACCATTTGAAATAATCTCCGTGGGTGTACTTGGTGGACCAAAACGTAATTTATTATTGCCCCCAACTACAGTTCTTCCTTCAGATTGGGATAAATCATTTACAGATTGATCTCCTACAATCAGCTTTTTTGGTTCAACTAGTATCCTTTCATTATCAATTGCATGTATTGTTGGCATTGAGATCATGCCATGATCAATGTTTATGTTAACAAGACCACCTTCTAATTCATACACTCTAATCATATGAAGATGTCGATCATCACCTATCTACCTAAGTCCTAAATACTGATCTCCATCATCACCAATACTATCAAGTACATTATCGCAATTTCTATTGAGATTTTGAGATCCTTCATGTGTATAAGTATCGCTCAAGTAATTTACAGGACGGCCTCCGGTATTAAGAAGTTGTTCATGACAGATAGAATGACTTATACCTACATATCTTATCTCATTTTTTGTGACATATACAACGGCCTTGCTTTGATTATTTTTAACATGAAGATTAAAAAACTCATCCAAATCTTCATTATTACCAATTAAAACAGTAGATAATGTTATATCACTCTTATAGAAGTGTCTCACTGAAAGTTTATACTTGAACTTATCAAGCTTTAACTTCAGAAACAACTTTTTTTTAAGTTCATTATACTTAAATCCCTTTCTCATCCTTATCACCGAACTTTCACCTCCTTGATATACTTCTTTATCATCTTTTTTCGACTACTTACCATTATGAATAATTAGAATACTAAGGACATCCATTATGTAAAATGTTTAAAAATAATTAGGCAGTATTAATTAAAAATATCTAAAATTTAATTAATATATGAAGTAATATACAAAATATTGAATAACTATATCAGCATTTAACATATAAGATATATACTAAATTAAATGTTGAATATACCAAAATATACCGAAAATATATTAAATGCTGAATATTCCGAAATATAGTAAAATATACCAAAATATATCAAATTAAATGTTGAATAGACTAAAATATACCGAGATATAACAAGATATACCGAGATATACCAAGATATATCGAGATATGCCAAGATATACTACGATATACCAAGATATACTAAGATATACCGAGATATACTAAGATATACCGAAATATATAAAAATATACCGAACATATAACAAACAGATAATAAAATATACCGAACACATACCAAATTAAAGACTGAATATAGTAGAGTTCATTATATGAGTCATTGGTACACTTCGATTTAAGATGATTCATTGGGGTAACAGTTTAATACGGTTTCTCAACCAAAAATCTCATTAAATAACACCAAAATCAGTTTCTCACCAAAGAATCACCTAAATAGTTGGCAATTTTTCAAAAATTAATCAATCCCAAAACCAACAATACCTTCACATATTTCAATATTATATTATTTACAAATCTTGGTATAAATTTCACCATTTACATGCTAATAAAAAGTGCGAATATTAATATCACTAACCTCAAATTTGAAAGTTTTGCGTGATGAGATGCAAAAATGGAGAGAAAATCTAAGAAGAGAAAAGAGGGGTGCGTAGAGAAGGAGAGAAGAAGAAAGAAAATGAGTTTGGTGGGAAATTAAATCTAGCCAAGGAAGCCGGCAACTGGAACAGTGAATTAAAATTTGCCAATTTTTAAACTAAAATACAAATGAGCCTTTTTTTAAAATTATTCTATGAAATTTGCCCATTTTAGACAAAAACCCTTGACCTTTTAGGTATACATGATCATTTTATTTTGAGCGTATATATAATTAAATACTAAAAAAATTATTATTTCGATGTTTATTATTTTTAAATTTTTTTCCTTTCAATTTCTAATTTATATTTGTTTCTTTTAGCCAACATCTTTATAAAGAACTATTTTTTGCACTAACTGATGCATTTTAGTATAATAATCATTTTCATTTCGATTTGACAATATTACAAGTAAATACAACCAAAATAAATTTCATTTCATTTCATTTCTTATTGTTCTAATTCTAACAATTTCTAATTCATTCTTTTTCCACTCCTTCAAATTCTATTAAAAATTAGCAAATGAGATCTTAAATAATAGTACATTTTGTTATCCTTAATATGAATTTAAACTAATGCTACTGTAAACTTTCAATTATAATTAATAAATATTATGAAATTATTTTTAAATTAAATAGATGTAGATTTCAACAATTTAGATTGTTATTCCAAAAGTCATAATTTATTAATAACAAATTTATTCAATAATAATCATTTAAATATAATTAATTATAAAAATAAAATACATAATTGACTTATCATTATTATGATAATATCAAAAATAATTATCTATAATATTAATCATTAAATAATAGAAACATATATGATTAGCCATTTAAAAATTGGGGCTTGCATGATACATGCTCCGATACCTAGGGTTTACTAAATTTGTTTCGGAAAATTCTAAAATAAATTCAACACTTTTTCATCTTATACATAAAATTTTATTTTAACGTTTTTTAATATTTTATAATTTAACAGTACCCCTTACATCCACATTATGTTTTGCTAGGCTTTACAAAACTCATGCAAATAGATTTTTTTTTCTTTCTATATTTGCGTTTGGTTCGGTAAAGAACTATATATTGAATCTATTCATTGAGATTTGCTAAGAATCTACCTACGAAACCTCATGGAAAAGTTTTGTAGGATCCTACCAAACTATTGGTTGAGAAAGACGTTGGTATTTTTGGTATTTTAAAATTTGAATAAAAATATAAAATAAAAGTGAACATGAATGTGTAACGCTTTATATTTGATTTTTTTTTCTTTTTTCTTTTTTAAACTTCGAGAAGTGATCCCTCACTATACTATAGTCTATATATTTTACAAATAATGACTCTACCTTCAAAACACCTTTCCATTATTTGATAGGAAAAAGAAAGGTATCTCAAATTTAGATTTCCAAACGGAAAATTATTAGGGAAAATAACAAAACTAACACCCCCCAAAAATTATAATAACAAAACTAGCACCCCTGTGTTCAATTAAAATTGAACGACAATAATTTGGACTCGTTTAATATTGAACGTTCAATATTATCCATTCAATTAGAATTGAATGACGATAATTAGACCTATTTAATATTGAACGTTCAATATTTTACGTTCAAATTGAATATTGAACGTTCAATATTAAACGTTCAATTCTAATTGAACACAAGGGGGTGCTAGTTTTGTTATTATAATTTTTAGGGGGTGCTATTTTTGGTAATTTCCCAAATTATTATGGGGTGGGTAACCCATGGTATATGGCCGAGTTACATGAGAATTCCTAAACTAGTTTGGTTATGTTTGGTTCACTGAATGTAACCATAATTGTAATCGTAATGGAATGTAATATAAAGGAAACAATATTACTATTACAGTATTTGGTTTAGCCATTGTAATAAAAAAAGGAATCAGTATTACAGTGTTTGGTTTGACCACTGTAATGGAATGAAATTTAATCAAGGGAAAAAATATATTCTTTAAAATTACATAATTATTTTAAATTCAGCAATTTAGCAAAAAAAATTTAATCATAACAAAAAAAAATTCAGCATATACAATTTCAGCAAAAAAATCACAATTTCAGCCAAAAAAAAATGCTGATAAAAGAAAAAAAGTAACCTTAGTAAGCAACTAAGGCGAGAGGCAGAACGCGAGAGGACGACAACGGCTGAATGCGACGGATGGCAGGGGTGCACGAACGGCTGAATGCAACGGACTGAGACAGGGGTGCACGGACGCGAGAGGCAGAGGTAGAGGCAGAATGCGAGAGGCAGAGGTAGAGGCGCATGAACGCTCACGAATGGCTGAACGCGAAGGATGGCACGAACGTGCACGGACGGCAGAGGAGGACGGACGGCACGAACGCGCAAGGAAGAGGGAGACGCGAGAGGCAGAGGTGTAATGTAATGACTTTTCCTTGTATTAGATTGTGTAATGACTTTTCCTTCTCTTTATATAATTGATTACATTACATGTATTTAATACAACCAAACATTGTAATGTGCAGAATCAATTACATTCCCTTTTCCATTACAACTAACCAAACATGACCTTTAAGTTTAGCAAAGTTTACACGTGTTTTGTGGATTTTAGGTCCATTTAGTCTTGTAATTTTACTTAATTGACACATTAGTCCTGTAACTATTAAGATAGGTTCATTTAATTCTATAATTTCAATTTTGAGTCAAGTTAGTACAAATTTTTAAAAATAATTTTTTTAAGGGTAAAATTAAATTTCACATTGATGCTCTAAAAAGCACGTAAGATAATACGCAAGTGTACGTGTCGCAAACAAGTAATATAATGATAAGAAATATCTTTCTCACGAAGATTGAAATATTAAAAAGTGTTGTAAAAATTAACTAATAAAATCAATATTAGATATTTTTGTGTAATAAAATAAAGTAAAATAAATTAAAATAATAAACACAAGATGACAAGAGTAAAAATACTAAAACAAAGTTGAACAAGAAGAATAGCAAGAATCGCAAGTGGATAAATCAGTTAGGATTGCAAATGTGATAAATGATGTAGTTAGATTGCGTTGCTGCAGCATTGCTGTAGCAATACTGTGGCAAAGTGCACCAGTAACTAGAATTCAAAAATTACATTGGATTCTTTCGAATTTGCAATATTTATAATTTCTTAGGCTCAATGAAACACATTCCTATGTACAACTGAGTCTAAAAATAATATTTAATGCACCAATTCCTTTGGGTTATGTGAGGCGATTATATATTTTTATATTAATTGTAATTTTAATTCTTATCCTTAGATTCAAAATAAATACATATTATTTAAGTTTCATCCAACTTCAACTAACCTTTTCAGAATTAATCTTAGTTTACTATCCTATTAATTGGTGATCAAGCAATCAATAAGAATTAATCAATAAAATAGGCACTGAATAACTAACACCATTTTGTCAAGCAAAGCACAAATCTTTAAAATTGAAGAACAAAAACTACAATCACTTGCACATCTACAACCCTAACCGAAGGAAAATTAGCTAATCATATTTATCAATTACATATTAATTTATGAATAATCAAAATTAGATCCATTGAGTTATAGAAATTGAAAAGCAAATAAAGAATAATAGAAGAAGGAATAAATCAATAAAATGCCCTTTAATTAAATTCTCAATCAATTGGGTTACAAATCTCTAACTCTCTTTTGCTTTCTTTAATAATTATTCATGTGAAACAATTCTTGCATTGCCTTTGTTTTCTGATCTCTTTCCTTCCTGTTCTGCGTTTTAACCTTGCTACCTTGTTTTCTTGCTTAGTTTTCACGTTCAATTCCACCTCTTTTATATGTTTCTTGTAGGTTTAATTGATAAGAGATGATATTCTTGTATTAACTTCAAAGTTTGCCTTTAAATATGTGAGTCATAATCTGCCTATTATTGTCCTTTTAATAAGAAGCCCAAATCCATCTTTAACGCTAAATAATTCTAGTGCACTTTACTGTAGCAAAGCTATGGTAAAGCTGCAGCAAAGCTGATAAATACTTTTTTGTTGCTCTTTTTGTTCTCTGCGAAGGGACACATAAAAATTTTATGAGTGAACTTTAAAATATAAGTCTTTTTAACCAAATGCAAGATAATTTCAGATTTAATACCAAGGAATTCACTTATGTTCACAAATTGCAAAAATAATGTCCAAATGCGGACAAAGTGCAATTATTTTCACATGACCAAGCAAGTTTCAAGAAAAAAAAAGATAATATTTACTCTAATAAATTAGATTTATCACACATTTTTATTTAAAACAAAAAAATAATAACAAAAACCTCACTCTCCCTTCCTAATTAATAAATGTTTTAATTGTTATTCTCTAATGGGTATTGTTATTTTTTTCTCTTTCTATTTCAATCTATTCATTTGCTCGGTTCTCTCTCTGTCTGCTATGGATTTTGTAGGATTGAAGTTAGCGAATGTTTTATATTTTAAAGAATTTTAACAAACTTTTTTTACTCTAAAAGAAAAAATCATTATCTTATTCTCAGTTATTTATTAATTTATTAACTAGATTTTTGTTATTATTTTTTTATTTTAAATAAAAATGTGAAATCTAATTTTACCCTTAATAAAAATATAACTTTTTAAAATTTGGACTAATTTGACACAAAATTAAAATTATAGAACTAGATAAATCTACATTAATAATTATAGGACCAATCTATCAACTGTGTAAAGTTATAAGACTAAATACATCCAAAATCCCGTGTTTTTCTATATTGTTTTGGAAATTTGGGAGGAGCAAAGTTTACGTGTGTTTTATTTTTATTTATTTATTTATTTACTTATTTATTTAATGGATTTATTTCTATATTTATTCCTGTGTGTATTTTATGTTTTTAAATAAGTTATAATTGAAAACTATGGTAGATACTTAGCTGCATAATTTTATTGAATTGACATTTACATTTGTGTCCCACATTGTCAATTTGCTTGTTTGTTATAATGTCTATATGTAATTGGGCACCCTCCTCTTTTGAGTTAGCTTTTGGTAGCGAGATCCAACCCATTTAATATGGTATCAAAGTAAGGTTATTAATTTGCAGGAAATATGGGAATCGGACCCTGACCCATACTCCGCGTGAGGGTGGGTATTGAATTGGCATTTGCATTTGTGTCCCACATTACCAATTTGCTTGATTGTTATAATTTCTATACGTGGTTGGGTACCTTCTTTTTTTAAGTTAGCTTTTAGATGTGAGACTCAACCTATTTAACAATTGTGACCCTTTCGGATCAAAGGAACAAAAAGAAAATGATTTTCATTAATCAATTAAGAAATGATTAGTTTGATTATGGAAGATTTGTAGGACTGATTGCCGACATGAAGTTTGGAGAATGTTTAATTCTATGATGTTTTTGTAGAGAAAGTGTTCTGTCAGCAGCTGTGTGTACTTAATTAGCATGGTGATTTTGAATCATTTTTTTAATTAACATTAGACCACACTGGTTTTATTTACTGTATTTTATCATGATGAATTGATGTTGTTTATACTCTTTACTATTCCACTGATCCTGCAGATTGGATTACTAGTTAAATAGTTTGGCAGTGAACGAATTGTAAATTATGATGGGGCTCAAACACATGCGACCAGCGAGCGACATCATTTCCAGCTGAAACTTAAAACACTTTTTAGTTTGTTTTAAGATATTTTTATTGTTAATACTTATTATTAATAAATTATTATGCCTATAAAGTTCTTTATAAATTAATATAGCTAATTTTTGTGTTCGCTAGCATGTTATGAAAAATTTAAATTTTAACCCTCTAGAAAAAATTCTTGGCTCCACCCTATTGGCGAATATTGTTTTAATTATCTTAGCCATGTGTTTTATTCAACATGTAGCTGTGAAAAGGGGAAAAAAAAATTGTGTACTAAGATGAAAAGAAGTATTTTATAGATAAAGTTAGGATTAGGGTTACATTAGTCTTGTAACGTTTGATATGGACATTTTTCTTTTGATGTTAAGTAGGTTTAGTCAAGTAATTTTGTCATTAAGTGGCCATATAAAAGAATTACAGGACTAATATGCAATGACTAGCAAAAAATGTGTGTTCTTTTAGGCAAACAATACCTCTGTTAGATTTTGATGTGTTCTTAGTTGTCGCTGAGTTTCGAAGGATTTCGTAGTGTGATTTGGCAAAGCATAGAGAATAAGAAAAGTGTTAACTATTTTTTTTCTTTGCAACTATCACTCTTAAAAAATTCAAGGATGTGAATTGGGAGATTTAAATAAGGATAAAAAATACAAGATCAAATAATACAGGATCATAACAAGGTTGGAAAGTAATTTAGTTAATTATAAATATGAATGAAGACTTAGAACAATAGAAATATAAATAGAACACTACAAAGTGGTCTAGATAAAGAAAATATACACATGAGGATCATCAACAGATTAACCTGTACTATTAATGAAGTTTAAAGATAATAAATTTAGTACAAATAAGAGCAATATTTAAGCTTAACGTATGAAATATCAATAAGGAAGAGATAAATGAGTTTTTGGCATTTGACCAAACTCAAAGTCTCAAAAGGAAAAAAACAATATGAGTAAAAATTGCATTAAAGGAGTTAAATTAAAGAAAATATCAAATCAGAGTAAATTTCGATATGAGAATCTATGTATATTTCTTTGATGATCTCAAACATGTCACACTTCCACAACACATTCCAAAACTGCTTGTCGTCTAGAAAGGTAGAAAATAAAGAGTGAGCTTTCGTCCAGTAAAGTTAATCTGACATATAAGTTAAACAATTATTATCATCAATATAACCAAATACATAAATAGTCATGAAATATATACATATATATATATATTTAATTGCTTAAATGATTTTATTTGAATATGAACATCTTGTATTAAATTTTAACTTAAACCAAAAAGATTGTAAGAAATCAAAGTCCATAAAATTTTAGTTCAGAAGTAAACCAAACAACTCATGGGGTAAGAATAAATCAATCTTTCAACACTTAAATCCCAAAATCACCAAGGTAAATCATATCAGTAGAAAATTAACATGAAAAAAATACATGCACGTATCTTTGATCCCTCATTTCGTGACCCAAAACGAGTTGTCGCATGTCCCAGGACTATTGCCCTCACACTCACTATCTCCTGTCCAAGGACTATGCACAAACCTCAAAGTACAATGCTCGGCCTTACTACATTGATCTTAGGTACATACACCAAAAACTACTCGCCCTAACATTTATAGAATAGATTCTACAATTCTACAACTTTGCAATACTTTACACTAGAAATTAGAAGTATTTAGTCACATATCATTATTACGTATATAATTTTAAACCATTACACCTTTAAAACTCATGTTGCAAAGTAAATATTAAACTTATAAAAATTTTAAAAACTTTTACGGACTTTATTCATTATCAAACATATTCATGAAACTAAAATTCATATATATATATATATATATATATGTATATATATATCATTTAATATAGTTAAATAACATGTATAGAACAAATTTGAAATAACCCTTAAATAATTGAAATCTATTTATTTTATTTAATTTTATTTTAAATTATGAAACTATTACATTGTGTTTTTCTATAATTAGCAAAAATAAAAGTTTCGAATTTACAAATTTGATTTGTAGATAATTTATAATAGTTTAAAATAATTTCTTTAGTTTTATAGAATTTTTGGCAAATTTTTAGATAATTGAGTGAAAATTACCAAAATATCCCTATTTCTTAAGAAAATTCTCCAAGTTGTTGGCGAGGGCATTTTAGTTATTTAATAATAATTAAAAAAAAAAAACACCAAGAGTTTTGGCTTCATGAGTCCATGTTGCCAAATGACCACCATTTTGGCAAGTGACTATGCATGCTACCCCCAAGGACACATGTATTCTTTTAAAAAAACAAAAAATAACAAAGAAATAGAATAAAATTTGATATTAAGACCCAAAAACTTCTCCTTCTCGGCAACATTGATTTTTCTCCAAATATTTTGAGTTTTGTGAAAACTATAGAGCTTTGAGGCAAAGAGTTAGGCTTGCACTTACATTTTCTTGAGGTTAGAAATCATTCTCTTTAGTTTTGCATGCTAGAATTTGGTTAGAACATGTGGTTAAACCAATTGTTGAATTATCTGAAAATCTGTTGATGTTTTTATACTTTCTTGAAGATAATCTTGAAGTTCTGTTGTTAAAATTTTACATGCTAGAAAAACAAAACCATTGTTGTGTAAGAATTGGTGGCTAGTTTGTCAAAGAAAGTAGCCACCGACATCTGCAAATGAAGAAGAAAATGATGGAGCAGCTTGCACCAGCTAAAGAAGAAGAAAAAATGGAGCTGTTAAGCTTATGATATATGTCAGCAGAGCCATTTCGTCTCTGCAAATAGAGGAATAAGATCCAGCAGAAAAATCATCCCCTAGAAGAGCATTCAAAGAGAAGAGAAGAGAGTTTCTGAAAACTATCTGTAGAAAGTGAGAGAGAGGAAAAAAAAGAGAAAATATTTGGGTGTATTGGGTTTTTGGATTGTGAGTTTGAGTGTTGTATTTAAACACTGTAATATTATCCCCCATAGTGAAAGTGAACTGTAGTAGCTCTGTAGAATAGCCTAGTTAATTTTTGGGGTGAACCATGTAGAATTATCTGTGTTATTTCCTTATTCCTGCTTTACTTTATTTATTGTTTTGCTTCCCTGTAAATTTGGTTGTGGGAATTTACCAATTTTTTTCCAACAACTGGTATCAGAGCTTCAAGGTTGTGAAATTCTTGTACAGAAAATCACATTGTGCAAAGATTACTATTCATCAAATAGTAATGTTACTGTGCAAATAGTAGAAGTACTATTAACTAATAATTAAAGTAAAAATAAATAGTAAAAGTCAAAAGTTAAATAGTGAATTTACTATTCATGTCACTATTCTCACATCATTATTTTGCAATTGTGATTTTTTGAAGTTACTAAATTTGAGTGGGAGCAATGGCAGCAGACGAAGGAAAAGTTAAGATCGAGAAATTCAATAGGTCAGATTTTGGTTTCTAGAAAATACAGATTTAAGATTATCTGTACCAGAAAAATATGCACAAACCTTTGTCAGGAACAAAACCAGAAAGTATAAAGCAAGAAGATTGGGATCTTCTTGACAGGCAGGCGCTAGGAACAATCTGGTTAACGTTGTCTCGCAACGTTGGTTTCAACATCGCAAAGAAAATGATGACGACAGGTCTGATGAAAGCCTTATCAAAGATGTACGAAAAACTAACTGCCTCAAATGAAGTACATTTGATGAGAAGGCTATTCAATTTGAAGATGTCAGAAGGAGCGCTAGTTACTGATCACCTAAATGTTCTTAACTCTACTCTAACACAGTTGAGTTCAGTAGGCGTTAATTTTGATGACGAAATTCAAGCCTTGATTCTCTTATCCTCTCTACCAGAAAGCTGGAATGACATAGTGACAGCAATAAGCAATTCCTCAGGGAGCACGACAATGAAGTGGGATATTGCTCGTGATTTGATTCTAAGCTACGAAATTCGTCGAAAAGAATCTGGTGAGGCTTCATCTTCTGCCTTACATACAGAATCCCGAGGAAGAATGTTTGAGAGATGCTTAAGCAGAGGAAAGTCTAAGTCTAGACAAAGTAAGTCAAGATTTAGCAGAGCAAACTTAAATTGCTGGAATTGTGGACAAAAAGGACATCTCAAAAGAGTCTGTCGAGCAACGAAAAAAATAATGGTGCAAAAGAAACCACAAATATTGCTATGGAAACAAGTGATGCTCTCATTTTAAGTGTCAACAGTCCAATTCAGTCCTGGATTTTGGATTATGGTGCATCATTTCACTCTACCTCCAGTCACGAAATCATGGATAATTACACTGGTGGTAATTTTGGAAAAGTTCATCTAGCAGATGATAAGCCCTTGAAGATTGTGGGCAAAGGAGATGTTCGAGTGAAGTTGCCAAATGGGAGTATGTAGAAGCTGAAGAATGTAAGATATATTCCAGGTCTTAAAAGAAATTTAATCTCAATAGGACAGCTTGATGAGGAAGGTTATTCAACAACCTTCACGGATCACATATGGAAGATAACAAAAGGAGCTATGGTTTTAGCTCGTGGAAATAAAGTACGTACCCTCTATGTGACCTCAAATAGTGGGAGCACTATAGCAGTCATGGACGTAGATAGAAAATCAAATCTGTGGCACCAAAGGCTTGGTCATATGAGCGAGAAAGGGATGAACGTTCTCTTATCAAAAGGAAAACTACCAGATATGAAGTCGGTGGACATTGGTTTGTGCGAGGACTGTATTCTCGACAAACAGAAAAAAGTTAGCTTTTCAAAAGCTAGAAAAACATCGAAATCAGAAAAGTTAGAGTTGGTTCACATAGACGTGTGGGGACCCACTCCAATTAATTCCATTGGAGGCTCATCGTATTATGTCACCTTCACTGACGATTCAACAAGGAAGGTGTGAGTTTATTTTTTGAAAAAGAAATCAGAAGTCTATGATGTTTTCAGAAAATGGAAACTATGGTGAAAAATGAGACTAGCTTGAAAGTAAAGTGCCTAAGGTCTGATAATGAAGAGAGTACATAGACAGAAGATTCAAAGACTTTTGTGCAAGCAATAGAATCAGATGGAGAAGACTATTCCAAGGAAACCACAACAAAATGTGTGGCAGAATGCATGAACAGAACTCTGAATGAACGTACCAGAAGCATGAGAATACATACAGGCTTGCCTAAAATGTTTTGGGTTGAGGCCATAAATGCAACAGCTTACCTGATCAACCGTGGACCCTCTGTTCCTTTGAATGAAAGATTGCCAGAGGAAGTTTGGAGTGGTAAAGAGGTAAACCTTTTCACATTTAAAGGTTTTCGTTTGTATTTCATATGTTCATATTGATTATGTTAAAAGAAGTAAACTTGACCCGAAGTTCAAGAAATGTATTTTTATTGGATATGATTTTGATGAATTTGGTTATCGCTTTTAGGATTATGAAAAATGACAAGTTATCAGAAGTCGAGATGTTATATTCAATGAGAAGGTTTTATATAAGGATAGGTCAATAGTAAAATTTGATGGCATAGACAAAGATACTCAAACAAAAGAGTATGTTGA
This sequence comes from Elaeagnus macrophylla, assembly GCA_029378325.1. Taxonomy (NCBI): domain Eukaryota; kingdom Viridiplantae; phylum Streptophyta; class Magnoliopsida; order Rosales; family Elaeagnaceae; genus Elaeagnus; species Elaeagnus macrophylla. The sequence goes on from CM055651.1 coordinate 3,820,110, forward strand.
GTTAGAGGAGATCTCTAAAGATGATGTGCATCAAAAGGTCAACAGTAACCCTGAAAATGAAGTTCTTCCAGAACCAGAGAATGAAGTTCCACTGGAAGAACAAGAAGGTCCATAACAAGAGGAACCATGCACAACTAGAGTGAGGCGCACCACCAGACCACACAAACCAACACAACGCTACTCACCCTCCCAAAATTTCTTGTTGTTGATTGATGATGGAGAACCAGAATCTTATGAAGAAGCAGTGCAAATGAATGATTCTGTCAAGTGGGAGTCTGCCATGAAAGATGAAATGGATTCACTCATGTTAAACCAAACATGGAAACTTGTTAAATTGCCAAAAGGCAAGGAGGCTTTTCATAACAAATGGATTTTCAGAGTAAAAATGGAGCATGGTGGGAGTAAGTGGCACAGGGTTAGATTGATTGTTAAAGGTTTCTAGTAGAAAGCAGGGATCAACTACACTGAGATTTTCTCTCCAGTTGTGGAGTTAACCACAATAAGGCTGGTATTAAAGTTGGTAGTTGCAGAGAATTTACATCTTGAACAGTTAGATGTAAAGACAACATTCCTTCATGGTGATTTGGAGGAAGAGATATACATGGAGCAACCGCAAGGTTTTGAAATAGCAGGCAAAGAAAACTTGGTATGCAAGTTGAAAAAGAGCTTGTATGGTCTAAAACAAGCTCCGAGACAGTGGTACAAAACGTTTGATTCTTTTATGAGAAGCAGTGGCTTCACCAGATGCCAGGCAGATCATTGTTTCTATGTGAAGAAGTTCGACAACAACTATATTATTTTACTTTTGTATGTAGATGACATGTTGATTGCTGGGTCCAACATGCAAGGGATAAATAATGTGAAGCAGCAATTGTCAGAACATTTCGCAATGAAAAATCTAGGTGCTGCAAAGCAGATTCTTAGAATGAGGATCAACCGGGACAAGGCATCAGAAACCTTAATGTTGTCACAGGCTGAGTATATCAGCAAAGTACTCGATAAATTCCATATGAAGGATGCAAAACTAGTGAACACTCCCTTAGGTGTTCATTTCAAACTATCCAAAGAGCTGTCACCTAAAACTGCAGAAGAACATGCTAATATGGAAAATGTTCCATATGCTTCAACTATAGGAAGTTTGATATATGCCATCGTTTGTACCAGACCAGACATTACACATGCAGTGGGAGCTGTAAGTAGGTACATGAACAATCCAGGCAAGACACATTGGGAAGCTGTAAAGTGGATTCTTCGATATCTGCGAGGTACCACAAATATGGCATTGGGCTTCAGAAGTGGAGATATGGCTCTTGAAGGCTATGTGGATGCTGACTTAGCTGGAAATGTTGATAATAGAAAGAGCATTACAGGGTATGTTTATACCCTTGGCAGAACAACAGTGAGTTGGGTTTCTCAACTGCAGAAGATTGTTGCTCACTCCACCATTGAAGCTGAATATGTTGCAATCACGGAAGCCAACAAAGAGATGATTTGGTTGCAAGGTTTCTTGGAAGAATTAGGCAAGAAATAAGAATACAATGTGTTATATTGTGATAGTCAGAGTGCCATACATCTTGCAAAAAATTCATCTTTCCATTCTAAAACGAAACACATACAACTATGATATCATTTTATTAGGTCACTTATAGAAGAAGATATCCTCAAGCTTGAGAATATAAAGGGAAATGAGAACCATGCTGACATGTTTACAAAGACGGTGACCATTCATAAATTGAAGTTGTGGTCAGCTTCAGTTGGCTTGCAGACGTGACAAACCCAGAAAGAGTTGTTGCAGTGACCATATGTGAAAACATGATTAAAATCAATTTTCAAGTGGGAGATTATCAGAATTGGTGGCTAGTTTGTCAAAGAAAGCAGCCACCGACAGCTGCAAATGAAGAAGAAAAATGATGGTGCTGGAGAAGAAGAAAAAATGGAGCTGTTGAGTTCATGGCATATGTCAGTAGAGCCATTTCCTCTATATAAATAGAGGAAGAAGATCCAACAAAAAAATCATCCCCTAGAAGAGCATTCAAAGAGAAGAGGAGAGAGTTTCTGAAAACTCTCTACAGAAAGTGAGAGAGAGGAAAGATAAAAAAAGAGAAAATATTTGAGTGTATTGGGTTTTGGGGTTTTGGGATTGTGAGTATGAGTGTTGTATTTAAACACTGTAATATTATCTCTTATAGTGAAAGTGAGCTGCAGCAGCTCTGTGGAGTAGCCCATTTAATTTTTGGGGTGAACCACATAAAATACTCTATGTATTTTTTCCTTATTCCTGCTTTGCTTTATTCATTGTTTTGCTTCCTCGTAAATTTAGTTGTGAAAATTTACGAATTTTTTCCCAACATGTTGGAAATTTTTTGGCAAAACTATTATGAAAGTGCATTTAGGCTTTGAGCCATACCTTGTTAGAAAGGTTTGGATGTCTAGTTTATGAAACATTTTATATTTTTTCATTTCGAGTTTTGTACAAAAAGTTGTACCTGTTTTACAGAAGCATGTTTTGTAGAAATCGAAAATGAAAACTGTATTTTGAAACTGATCTGTATTTTAACTTTTTAAAATGGTTCTCCTAATGTGAGTTAGGTGTATGATATCTTGATTGTAATTTTTGAGTGTCCAGCTTATGATTTTGAATGTATGTTCTGTGTTGTAACAATTTCGAGTTTGATGTTTTTGGAACTATTTTTCTAATACAATATGGTCATATGATACCGCGTTATAAATATGTAAACAAATAGTTTTTAATGGATTTTATAAAATTGAACTTGAATGTTTCTACTTAAAGTTATGATTGTATTATCAAACAAGGTTTTAGAGGAAGTTAAAATATGTTTTCACTAATGTTTCATTTTCAAAGTGAACCAGATTTAACTTTGTTGTTTTAGTGTAGTTCTAACTAATTTTGGACCACATTTACTAATAACTATAAGAAAATAGAGTTATTATTGAACTCTTTGGTCTAATATTTATTTATTTTATTGAATAAATGATGTTATTTTGAGCTTAAAATTATAAATATTAATTTTAGGTATTTTTTTCAGGTGGATCTACATAGAAAGGAAAGTGGATGCATTTAGAGAATTCGTTACAACCAAACAGAACACGCCACTTGTTGAGCTAGCAAACTGCTTTCAGCCCTATCTGCCACGTGTCATTCAAACATTCAGTTTCAAAAATTCGATTCCCTCACCAATTGTGCTCCACGCAACCCAGAGTTGGCCATTTAATGCTTGCCACGTGCTCCCATGATGAGTTCGCTCCAACCAGATGTCGCCAAATGTTTTTAACGCCTTAGCAAGCTCTGCCAAAACCCAACTGCATCTCGCCACAACAGTTGCACGATCTGCAATTCGCCTCTTATCCAATTTGCGTGTGACACATGGCATTTTGCACTCCTTTAGATATGATCCAACTGCCATGATATAATCTTGTGTTTGACAGGCTTTTTAGGTCTAAAAACCTAGCAAAAACTCCCATTTTGATTCATTCACCCATTTTCACTATTTTAGAGCAAATTTAAGAGTAAGAAAGTGGGTTTCAAAGAGAGAAAATATGGGATTCAAAGAAAGAGAAGAAAATGGAGCTTGAAGATTCAAGATTCCTCAAGGGATTAATTGTATCATTTATTTCCTTAAATTTCACCAATTTCTCTTGTATTTGAATTTTATTGTTTATATTTATGTATAGCTAAACTCATTTCCTAGATTCTTTGTTGAACTCAATCTTAATATATGTATTTATTTTAATTGCTTAATTAATTCCTACTTATTTGGATGTTTCAATTACTACTTTATTAATGCCCAATTAATTATTTAATAATTGTTTAATGTTGGGACTTTTAGTTTAGCTTGAAAAAGTGAATTAAAAGTTAGTCATTGGATAGTTGACATATTTGATGGACTAGTTTGGGAACATGACTATTGAATACATAGTATGTGTACTTAATGTATGGTAGGAATAGCATGAAAATGTGACGTTTTCCATTAAGTAATTTTGTGAATACTTAGAATATATTCATGAATGTATTAGAGCATGTAGCCAACATCCATGTTAGTAGAATAATTAGTAATTTTTATGAGTGCATGTGAATTGATTGAAGGATACTTAGATCCTAAGTTTCTCATATATTTTATCATAATTGTGGTTAGATGTGTTTGAATTAATTTTTGTCAATAATTTATCTTTGTTTATTTTTATTTTTTCTACAAATTATCTTGAGTCTAAATATTATTGTGTATAACTCAATTTCGGTACTTAATTACCAAATAATCATTCCTCATGGGTTTGACACTCATTTTTTTTTTAAATACCTGTCACTTGTAGACAATCCGTGCATTTTCATAAGGAGGATCCATGGTCCTTAATACCTCAAATGCCACTACTCCAACCTCACTCCTCATGGTAAGCTCTCCCTTGTGTGTATAAAATTTGAGCTTGACGGTTGCTCAAACCTCTCCATATAGAACTAGGAATCCTCCTTTTTGTCCTCTTGAACTATCACTTGCTCCTCAACTTCATCATTGGGCACATCTTCTACCATATGCCAGATGTCCTCTTCTAACTCCCCACTTTCATCCACTTTCTCTTCTTCCTCCCTAATAAAAATCTCATAGTCGTGCTCGGATATGTATTTCTCAATCAACTCCTTCATGAAAGGTTTCTTCTCTTGTGGAGGTGGTTGTGGTTTGATGTGTAAATTTTAGTACTCACAAGGATACGAATCACTTGTAGCAAGTGATAACCAAACTTCGAGGTCTATTTCTCAATAAATTGCAGTGGTTCTAAATAATCTTTTTTTTAACATCTTTAGAGTCCTAAAGCAACTAAAACATAATAATTAAAATTCTAAAACTACTAAAACACTAAATAACTAGAATTCTAAAGCTACTAAAACTGTGAATAATTAGAATTATAAATGAAATTGATCAATAATAGCAAACAAACAAGAGAAAATAATATTTTGAACTTAAATTTGCTCAAAAAATTTGATGACAGTCAATGGAGGATACTTTGATGTTTAGCTTAGTTGACCATGCTTGCATCGAAATAATATGTTGAATGAACATGAACAAACTAATAAATAAAGATTATCGACTATTCTTTTGTTTACGAAAAGTACTACAAATTAGGTAGATAGTAAACAAATTATGCCACTACAAGGAAAAATGGTTTTAGATATAGTTGTCTTTGCACTTGTAACCGTACCAATAGGCACTGTCACCATAGGTTCAACTTTTAGATACAGTTGTTAACTGTACCTAAAAAATTTTGGATACAATTTCGTAACCGTACCTAAAAGTTTTTAGGTACAGTTGCTAGGTTTTAGGTACAGTTAACAACTGTATCTAAACAAACAATAACTATATCTAAAAGTTTTAAGGTATGGTTAACAACTGTATTTAAATAGTTTTAGGTACAGTTATGTATAGTTTTATAACTTTTAACCGTACCTCAAAGTTAATTTTTTTTAAATAATAATTTTCTGTAATAATTTTTTTAACCTGTTTATAAGCCCTGCTAATTTGAGACTATACATGCATTTCAAAATTTGATCAGATATTCATATACATACATATATACATATACAATGATATATAGTTCATTAATCAAAAACACAAACATACATGTCACTTAATCACATCAGTAATATTAAAATACACGAGCAAATGTAACTAACCAAAACCAACTATATATACATATAAGTTAAATCTAATTAATATCAAAATATTAATTGTATAATTAACTAGATAGTGCATGTGTCCAATATTATCAATAAAAAATTGACATACTTCTTTTCGACAAACATCAAGTTCTTTCCATATATATGTTTTTTTTCTGCAAAATAAAAAAAATGTAATTAGATATATAGTTATAAGAAACTACAAGATAGTTAAAAAAATAAGAATATGATGATTTAAAAAACTTACATTAAATTAACTATTAACATATATTATATGTACATGCACTTTAAGTTTTCATAGAGGTTAGTTTGCACTTTGTAGTTTATTATTTATTTATTTTGTTTTATTGGCCAAGGAGAAAGCAGTTTGCAGTTGACTATCATCTTGTTCTTTTATATAACATTCCTCAAAATTTGTAACTTGCATTCCCTTTCTTTTCCTCATATGGGATCCAACGTATTTATACACTGGGGACACATTTTTAACCATTAAAAAAACAACTCTCTCACCTCCTAAAAGACATAATTGACTCAAAATATCTTCATCTACTGCTATCTAAAAGCATTTGTTCTAAAGGAGAAAAACCGAAACTTTGCTCTCCTACAGAGAAACAACTTCAGAAGAATAGGGAAAAAATATCATCTTTAAAGCGTTGGAATTGGTCGTCTTTACATTATCTTTTAAACAACTTGTATTTAAAGCATGTATCAAAACAAAATCATGTTGCATATCTGTGGTGAACTGGTGATTTCCAATATAAAAGCAAAAACGTGTTAATTAACTTGGAATGATAGAAGGATACGTTGAATAAAACGGAATTAATTGAACAGATAGAATGATACGTTTAGTAAAAAGGAATTGATTGAACGAGACTGAACAGCTACTGCATCGACGGATAGGAATGCTATACCTTATTAATTAAATTGTGGAACTATACTTTCAATATTTTGGGGGGAAATCTTGAGCTATGAAAATTGCTTTCTGTCTTGGTGAGAGGTACTGTTGAAAACTCGGAGTTGCTATGTTCAGATAGCGCTAGATTGTTGAGGTAAGAACCAGGATTCGGACTCAAAAACCAACTTACTCAAGTGAAAGGAAGTACATCACTTGTTGCAGTTCTGTGGTCGGAAACATAACTATAATTTGCAGAGTTGAGTTTTTATGATGATCTTCATTGGCTCTGGTAGAATCATCAATGGCTTCCCGCTTCTCTCGTTTTTCAGTTTACTTAAGAAGAAAATCAACCCACAAACCTGCAAAGGACAGGAAGAGAGACAAACAGATAAAAACAAAATGATAATTTGATAGAAGAGCACTTAATACTAGACAATGTTAGACTTCACAAACGAAATCAAAAAGAACAAAACTGCACAATATGATAAATTCAGGATAGTATGAAGCAACCTTTTTCTTTTAATTTTTATTTCCAAATATTTGGTTTCCTTTTTTATTTTCAAATGCCTCATTTTCAGATGCCACATTTGCACGTGTATCAGCAGAACTTCCCCCAAAAATGCCACCAACCAGGCGGCCAGCTAGGTATACGAACTAGAAGATCTAGGACCTGGAGGACATGAAAGAGTTAACACACGTGAGTCTGGAAATCTTGCATTTTGTACATAAATTAAAATTACATTCATTGCTCGAAAACTTAAGAAAAAGTGTAAAAAATACATACCTTGTCAGATTACACTTGAAAAGAGGCCATTGGTGGTTGAAATGGGAGTAAACCGGTGGTTGTTGGTGAAATAGGTGTGCGTTAAAATTGGAGACAGAACTCGAGGACAACAATGCAATGCCATGAACTCCTCGACATGGTGGATAGACGTCGAACAAGGTTGACGGCAACGGCGTGGAACGATAATGGTGGGCGACCACACTAGGTATGTGTGGGTCACGAAGCTCGAGTAGGGGAAGACAAAAAGATTGAGAGATTTTGTGCAGCTCTCACGTGGAGCCCTAATTATTTGTCCTAATTAAAGATTGTTAATTGTACCTAAATCACTTGTTTTAGATACAGTAGTTAACCGTACTTAAAAGTTTTATTAAATTTCTAAAAAATGTTTTGTGTTTTGATTCACTTTAACTGTACCTTAAACTAATTCTTTTCAAAAATGTGGCCATCCGTATCTAAAGCTATTTAGGTATTATTATTTTCAAATTTTTAATTATACAATTGTATCTGAATGGGTTTATTGTTGTAGTGTGCACAAGGAAAAATATGTCAATCATACCAATATCATTACAAGGCCATCAATTTGAAGTTTTGATTAAGTTTTTTAAAATATAGTCAAGGTGACGTTCCTAAAACTAAACTCTAAGATTTTTTAATCTATTTATGAAAATTAAATTGGCCCACGAAAATTCACAAATAAATATTTAAACAAACTCTTAATCAAAAGGCAACTTTACTTATTTTATGCAATAAAATTATTCACCATAACAAATCTAGCAAACATGGCAATATAAGCTAAGCACCTATGATAAATTTAGCTAATCATGTTTGAATTAATATTCATAGACAAATTCAATTCAACATACATTCTATAGAGGAAAGAAGAAAATGCAATATTCTATTAACAACAAGAAACCTAAATCTTAATACCACAAAGGTTTGGATGGCATTTTTTTTCCCAAAGCTTGATCTTCAATCTTCAATGACTTATTATATCCTTATAATTGATTATATTATCTCTTAGAATGTGAAAAAACTATAAAAATTCTAATAAGTTTTGTAATAAATCATAAATTGCGTTGTATCTAAGTTGAAAACCTAATGGGGTATGTATAGGTGTAAGGGTTTTATAAAATTTGGGCTCCTAAAATTCTAAGAGCCTAGTGGCACAATATTTTTTCCTCCGCAACACAAAGCTAAAACTAAGCCCCATAGTAAAAACAACGATCAATGCGTCGTAGCATACATTTTATTCTGCCGCGACACAAGCTGAATTCTCAGTCTATACAAAAATCTGAGGGTTATTTGTCGCAGCACACATTTTTGGGCAGCACACATTTTTCTTTATCGCGGCACTCGTTGTTTGTTGTGTTTTCGTATGTACCCCTTACTTACTGGTTAGTTTCTTATGTAAGGCTTACATAATTTGGTCATTGTTGCTCCTAAGTTGTAATTCGAGTGCTGCAAGTATTCTATCTTAGCGTGTTTGTATGGTTTACTTTTTTGAAGCTAAAAATACCTGAAATACATAAAAACATACCAGTGATTCCGAAATAATAGATTTATGTAAATAATTAAATAAAAGTATTAAAATAAATATATTTGTCACAATTAAGTGCAATAAATGACAAAATAATAGTGCTTTTCAAGCACTCATCATGGTTGCACAAAAGAAGTCAAAGCATATGTTAGCCAGTTAGAAGGCTCACCCTATTATATCATGGGTGTTTAGCTTGAGTTTTCGTGTTTGCTAGATTTATTATGTTGAACAATTTTATTGAACAAAATAAATAAAGTTTCATTTTTTGATTAAGAGTTTGTTTAAATATTTATTTTTGGATTTTCATGAGCCAATTTGAGGTTCATAAATAGATTGAAAACTTTAGGAATTTAGTTTTAGGAATGACACCTTAACTAGATTGTGAATAACTTAATCAAAGATTCAATTTAATGACCTAGTCATGACATTTGATTGTTTGACACGTTTTTTCTTAAGTATAATTTGATTGTTAGTTATTATACCCGATCTATTGAATATTAGTTAGATAATCACCAAAGAAAATTACCCAATCCATAGGAATTGTCATAAATAAAAGGAATGTCGGTAATCTTTATTTATAAGTTCTTTCATGTTCATTCACCATATTATTTTGATGCAAGCATTGTCAACGAAGCTAAACGTCCATGTATCTTCTATTATTATTGTAAACCTTTTTGAGCTAGTTTAAGTTCGAAATATTATTTTCTCTTATTTTTTTACCATTGTTGATCTAATTCTCGTGTGTAATTTTATTTACAATTTTAATTATTCATAGTTTTAGTAGTTTTAGGATTCTAGTTAGTTAGAATTTTAGTAGTTCTAGAACTCTAATTAGTTAGTGTTTTAGTTGCTTTAGGACTCTAAAGAAGTTGAAAAAGAATTATTTAAAACTACTACAATTCCTTTAAAGATTGATCTTAGAGTTTGCTTATCACTTGTTACGAGTGATTCGTATACTTGCGAGTATTATAATTTGTACATCAAGAAACAAATTTTAGATATTGAATGCTTGAGCTACACGTGTCAGTGGAGCTCCCTGAAGAAATAATTTTTCAACACGTGGCTCGTTCTAATTGGATGACCCATTTTTCTTTGTACATCCACCAAAATTTCTATGTATATCCACTTGCACAAAACATATTAAAAAACCCAGAAAATTTCCAAAAATTATAACTTAACCCCATTTTCACCATTTGACCTAAAAATATCATATTTTAATAGTTTAAGCCCAAAATACCATTTATTTTATAAAGCATACAAATATTAAGCCAAAAACTACAATGATAGCTATTTTCATAAAGTTATCACTTAGCCATGTCTCAAGCATCATATATAGAAAAAGGTCTTGTTTAGATTTTCATTGCAAAATTCCAAGATAGGTACATTGTTCTCTATACATGGAAGTATCCTATCTAAGGAATAGTGTCTGAAGGCACCTCAAGAGATAGAGGATATGAGATGGGTGTCATATGCATTAGCAATTGAAAATTTGATGTATGCCATGTTGTGTACTAGGCTTGACATTTATTATGCCCATGGAATAGTCATTCGATATTAATCCAACTAAGGATTGGATCATTGGGTTGTAGTTAAATGCATCCTCAAGTATCTTAGGAGAACGAGAAATTATATGCTAGTGCATTATGTTGGAGATTTTATCCCCACAAGATACGTGGACTCTTACTTTCAAGAAGAAAAAAACTCTCAAGGATCTACTTTTAGGTCAATGTTATCCTTGGTGGAGGAGCCATAATGTGGAGAAGTGTGAAATAAGGCTATATAGTAGATTCCACAATGGAAGCCAAATATGTTACTACTTGTGAAGTAGCAAAAGAAGGCGTATGGCTCCAAAAGTTCTTGGCAGATTTGGAAGTTGTTCCAAATATGAACCAACTATTAACATTGTATTTTGATAACAGTGGAGCAGTAGCTAACTCAAAATAACCAATAAAGTCACAAGTGAGGAAAGCATATAGAGAGCAAGTATCATTTTATTCTAGAGGTTGTGCATCGAGGAGATATGAGTCAATAAGATAGCTTTTGAGAACAACTTTGCTAACTCGTTCATCAAGAGTTTTGAGGATCACCTAGAAGGGTAGGGTAAAAGACGTGTTCGATTTGCTTAAGGGTTAGTAGGAGATTGTTAGGATAGAGCCTAAATGCAAAGGAGTTTGTATTTAAATTTATGCTAAAACTAGAATAAGTAAGAAGAACATTTCATTTTATACTTGTGCTATTTTATTCTTTAAGTAAATCATAAATTCCTAATTATTCATGTTTTCTTAAAACTTAATTGTGTCACTAGTATGGCCTATATCTATTTAGAACGGAATGACCCTTATCTGAGGTAACTGATGTGGAGATACCTCTAATTGGAGGTACTTTGATAATAGTTTTTTATACAGGACTAGATCAGACATTGGTAACACTGTTAGTATTCGTTTACTAACCGTTGTTTCTCTATGTCACTTAATGACCATATTTAGGATGATCTTAATCCTGAGTGATTCGAATGGCTCTTGTTGTAGCCATTGGTATTTGACTTACTTGGCGATGCTCGAAATGTTGGGCTAGGATGCCTTTTATCTTGGTATATGGCTGTTTATTGTGGGTAGGGAAGTTATTTCACAAGATATGAAATCCACTCCATCTATTTGTAGATGTTAGATAGCAGTTCCCTTGTTTAGCACTTCAAAACTTGCATTATTGCTCACAATCTATAATATAATTATCGATAGTTATTCATACATATCATGGATATTCAAGGAGAAGATGTAATAGAGGAGGAAAATTGGACTTAATAACCTTGGTTGTATTACAAACTGGGTGTGGAGGATTGAGCTACACCTAATAGTCATATCAATGGATTACTCATTTACATTGTTTTGGGTAAATACCAACTATAATATTTGAGATTATTCAATCTTAGGTTTATAGTTGAGTAACTTTGATATTAATAAAGATTGCTAATTAGTTAAGGGGTTAATAGAGGAGGTAAAGTAGACTTAAGAACCTTGGTCGTATTACAAATTGGATGTGGAGGATTAAGCTGCACCTAATAGTCATATCAATGGATTACTCATTTACATTGCTTTGGGTAAATACCAACTATAATATTCTAGAATATTCAATCTCAGGTTTATAGTTGAGTAAATTGGAGATTAATAAAAATTGATAATTAGTTAAGGGGTTCACTAATATATCAATAATTTATTTAAGCTCGAATTCATAGTTTCATCAGTCCTTGAATATTCTCCATGACAATAACTAAATGATGTTGCTTTCAAGATAATCAATTATTTCTTGTGATCAAAATACATTATTTCTTGGACATTTTATTGTGGTTATAAATGTCAAATAAATATGTATGGGTAAAATAGTAATTTGGCTAGCCAAATTAATCCAATTAATTAATTTAATAATATTTGGTTGGACTAAATATTTATTTAGATAAACTAAATATTAAAATTTTAAAATTAAATGTTTTCTAGGTACTTGAACACTTTTGGGACAAGAAGGGCATTTTGGTAATTGTCAAATTAGATTTTAGAATTTTTGGATTAATTAATTAAAGTAATTTAATTGATATTAAATTGTATCACACCACAAGAAGTGAGACTCCTTTTGGGCTTGTAAGAGAGCTAAAGGAGTGTGGAAAATGGACTCTCATAAGCACACAATTTAATTGTGTGAAAGACTCCCAATGTGAGTAAAGTTTGAATTTGAGTTTTACACCAGCTCATGCTTCAGCTAGTGTTTTATTTATCAACACTCCACCACTTGCAGCATAAATCATGTTTCTCTCGGCGGGTGCTAACCCTTCATAGAAATATTGGTGCAAAAGTTACTCACTTATTTGGTGTTGTAGGCAACTAGCACTTAACCTCTTGAACCTCTCTACTAGGCATAGAGTGTTTCCCAATCAGAATGCACAATGCCACAAATTTTTTTCCTAATTGTTGTGGCTCTTGAAGCTGAGAAATACCTCCCTAGAAATTGCCTTTCATCTCATTCCAAGTGGTGATAGATCTAGAGGGTAGCTAGTAGAGCCATTCCTTAACACTATCTGCCAAAGAGAAGGGAAAGGCTTTGATAACTCTATGAAAATAAAGTAATTATATCATTTTCATACTTAATATTAACTTGCATAATTGAATAAATAAAATTTTTGGGATTAAAATATTAAAATAACATAAATTTTTGGTCAAATGGTAAAGTGCATAAAAATATAATTTTTTGGGAATTTTTTCAAAATTTTAAGATTTTTTTGTTAATTATTTTTATGTACGTGGATGTACATAGAAGGATTTGGGATGCACTTAGAAACACTAGAGACACGTGGATATCAGCCAAGCACCACGCAAGCCAAGAAACCAAATCATAACTCGTCGGGTGTTAACACTTACATGTCATTGTGACACGTGTCAGCACGTCGTTGTTTTCGGAAGTCACCGAATGATCTGCTTAGTCCATGCAACCTTCCAGCGCCTACCACATGTCGAGTGCGCATCGCATCCTCTTTTTCACCATTCCACGTGTCACTTTCTCATTGGTTTCGTTTGTTTTTGTTGCCACATGTTATCCCCCTATTGGCCAACACGTGTTTTTATCTCATTTTCATCTCAGCCCTTGATTTTTAAGATGATCCAATGGCCAGAAATTGACTTGAGCATCTTAGACCTATTTTATCTCATTTTGCATGAAATTTCAGCAACCCATTCACTACTTTTTACCCTCTTTCACCTCCATACACCTTCATATCCATCTTCAATGCATTCCATCACTCCATTAACCATTTTTATCTACCAAAATACTCTTTTTAATCTTTCTTTTTAGATTTATCTACATTATTGTTAAAATATAAGGAGAGTTTTGGAAAAAGGCACAATAGAACCACCATTGGAGCATAAAGGGAGCTTATTAGAGAGGGAAGCTTGAGGAATCCTCATTGGGTTTACATTTTCTTACTTCTTTAGTTGTAAACTTTGTATTTCATATAATTTTTACTCTTGATATTATTATATTGAAAATTTGTAGTGTTTGCTAAAACTCTCTCTAGGGATTTAATATAACCCATTTTATAAACATGATTTATGCTATTAATTTAATGTTTTAGAGTATTTGGTTTATCTAATTAAATATCCTTAATGCTCCTATTTAAATTTTCCATTTAATTAGGTGATTTGTTAATTTTGTATGTAATTGAAAAATTAGTATGAAATTGTAAACATGCATTAAATTGGCATATGTAATGAGGAAGAAATTTTCATTATTATTTGTATAATCACTTTTAAACTCTAGGTACTTAATGATTCATGTATGCTTAGATGGCCATAGACATGTGAACTAGGTTTATATGGATTAGGATTAACATGACCATAGACATGTGGGTGATAATTACTTGAGTAGAGTTTGATTAATAATCTTTGCATTTACTTTAATTTTATTGAGACATAAAAAATTATGGGAGTAGAATGGGGAAAGTTGAATTCCTAGACTTTTCTTCATTGTGTAGTGAATCTATTTTTTTTTATTTCTTTAATTAGTTTAGTTTTTTTTATTTTAATTTGCCACTCATTTTTTATAGTTCAAATAGAAAGGGAAAGTATATATTTCGGTATTTAGTCCTAGTACACGTCTTAATAAGTTCCTCGTGGGTACGACAATCCCGTTCTTCTTGTACACGACCGGTGCACTTGTGAACTTTGTACCACGCTATATGTTTGACTTCTTCCTTTATGTTCACCACTGGTTTCATGCTGGAGCAGACTACATGAAATTCCTTCAAGAGTTTGTTTGGGTCTTCTCCAGCTAAACCCTTGAAAGTAGGTAGCAAATGTATCAGTCCATATTTAACTTTGAAACCTACCTCTAAGTTGGGGTACACGTGCACAAGGGTTGTTACTCCAAGTTAGGTGCAATTAATTCCTTCAAAATTGTGTTGACAACTACCATGTCTTACTATTCAGGTTCATAAGTGGGTTCCAGTTATTTTTTTTTTGGCAAAGGGTCTACCAGTCCTTTTGATCTCAATTTGTAGGGATGTCCTTTTGTTCCGAGACTTAGAATTTAGAAGAGTTAGTAGAAACTAACAATTAGTGGCAAAATTGTAAAGTCAATCTCGATAATGGGCCCAAAAACATGATACACTTGGAAACACACAAGTATACGTGATCAATTGCACTAGTGATAAGTAATTTAAGAACAAGGATTGTCGTACCCATGAGAATTGTTGACAGTTTTTACTCCTAATTACTAGTTTGTTAGCAAAATAGTTAAAATTAGTAAAAGAGGGATTTTCGTTAAATTGTGAAGAAAATAAGTAAAGAAAATAAACGTGAATTAAATTCTATTGTAGAAATATGTGATCATGAGACTCTCCTTACCACTGGTGAACAATTTAATCAAACATGTCATGAATCAAGATTAAGTTTCTTCAATCTTAAATTACTATCATAATGTAAAACTATTCTTAAATTCTTAACTTTAGCTTTAGAAGTCTAGTTCCACTTAATACTTATCATATTTTCTTACTATGTAATTGGTTAAAGGTCCACTTATTAATGAATCATAAATTATGACTAACCTAGATATATGCTTACTATGTTTAATTCATTCGTTGCATTACAACCTAAAAAGATGATAATTAAATTAGGCAAGATTAGAACATTTGTTTAAGAAGACATTCAATCCTACTTATGACAGAAGCCACAAGATACTACTTCGAATAAGAATATTAGCAATTACATACTAAAATCTTAGACTAGATGTAGACATATTCATGAAATAAACTACTTGATCACTCTAATTCATACATGTATGATTATGGCATTTAAACATAGATTTGAACACGTCAAGAATCAAGAATTGAAACTAAAAATTCTTCATGACATTAATTGAATTAAACCATAGTCTATGGCTTGAAATTACCCACAATCACATAACTAGAATTTAACTAGACATAGAAAACATTAAATTCAGAATAAAATTCATGGAAACAATGAAAGAAGGGGAAAAAAATCTTAGATTATTATATTGGAATCTTGGAATCCTCTAATTGCCTTCGGCCAAAAACTTGTGTTTGTTAACCTTAATCAACTTATTTATACTTCTAATTAAAAAGGAAACCAAAGAGTGTGTGAAATCTAGAGATTGGGCATTGATGGGCTTTTTCGAATGTGCGGGCCACGGCACCAACATTTCCATGCCACAATGAGAGTCAATTTTTGGTTCTAGCAATTTCCAACCAAGATCTCCATGTGGCGGCAGGCCACTTTTTCTTTGTGAATGCCTTAGGATCCGAGAGCCTTGTGCCGCAGCACGCCCATAATTTTCATATTTTTGTACTTTGATCCCTTTTGCTATTTTTTTCCATCATTTTTACTCATTTTTGCTACTTTTGTCCCCTAATACCTGTATAACAAAAAATAAACACATAAAATTCATAGGGAACAACAAATTGATGTAAATATGTGGGAATTGACACATAATTATATGAGTAAAATGACACTGATTAACTCCCATACACCTACTCTTTGCTAGTCTTCAAGCATTTACATGACTTGTTCTTTGGAAAACACTTTACATTTTTTGTCTTGAGCTAACTCTTTTTATTTCTTCTTATGTAGTACGTTGGAAGAAGGCATAACAGGTCGAGGTTGGTCAAAGTTGCGAGAATCATTCACTAGGGTCTTCAACTCTCATTGTCCGTTCACAAGACTTCTAACAACTATCTTCCCTTATGTAAGTGTCTTGGTAAATACCATAGTTTGGACTCACTTGGAGTTGACTTTAATCATTCCTTGTCTTTGTTTCTTGTCTTGCAGTCATGAGATCCAACCATATGGATTCTTAGAAGGGTTCATCTACTAATGCCCTCTAGTTTATATCCAAGAACCTAGGGAACAAGAACATGAAAAAAGGGGGGTGTGTTCTCGGAAGGAAGAGAGCACGCTAGGCACTAGCCCCCAGGTCAAAGAGACCGCAGAAGTTGAGGCCCCAATTTGACTCTAGTTTCCTCTCTGATCGAGGAATAGGTGATGAAGGAGGAGGCTCCTTACTTGAGTCTTCCACGCAACCCTCTCTCAGTAGTTGTTCTTGATGCCCCTCTGGGCAAGATTTCTGAGTTGATTGGTGCAGACACTTCATGAAGGACTGAGAAGTGCGTAAGACTTAGAGCTGTAGCAGAGAACTTCATTCTTGAGGATCAAACCTTTCTAAGCCATTTGGAAAATACCCTCAATGTGACAAGGCTTGAGAGAGACCAGGCTCGTGCCTCACTGAACCGTGCTCTAGATAAGAAGCGGGAGCTTATTGAGGCTTTATAGGAGGAAACCTGATGTCTACAAAGTATAAGTGAGCTCTTCCTTGCTGTTGAGGCTGACAAGACAAAACTTTGGAATGAATTGGCCTAAAAGAATTCTAACCTGGAGAGAGTTAAGGCCTAGAACTAGAGGTTGGTCATTGAGGCAAAAGCTGCAAGTCAGCGAACCATAGATGAGTATCTGAATTCTCATGACTTCATGGTTGACACGAAAATTATAAGTGCATGGGTTGAGTACAAGTGATAAGTATTTAAAAATGAGATTGTCGTTCCCATGAGGATTGAATTATTGCATAAATGAGTACCAAAATTGGGTCATGCTATCATTATTTAGATTATGAAAATAGGATTATAAATACATGAAATAAAAACTAAGTAAAATTATGCAATTAAACTAAATCAATTAAACCTATCAACAATTAGGCAATTAATGAGATTAGAGCATCCTAGAGTCCTATGTATCTGTTATTCATACACATGTCTCTATAGTTCTTTCTAATTAAATACAAACATGGATAATCAACTTTCATATGCTTATTTTGTCCATGTGTCTTTTTCAAGCACCCATGAAATAACCAAATGTAATTAATTACACTTTCAAGTTATTTTAATCACAAAAGACACATTATGCACTCATGTAAATATATTGCGCACATAATTAGCCATGCTTTTGCCCTCTCCTAATTACAAGTTAATTAACTATGGACTAATCAATTATCAAACCACTCTTTCAAGTAAGGTTAATTAATTTCAAAATAATCAATTAACAATAAATTAATTGAAAGCATTAAATTACAAGTAATTAAATAATCCAATCATGTGAAATTAATTAGGAAATTATAGAACAATGAGTCTAGCTCATCATTAATGTATACATTAAATTCATAAAAAAAGAGTTTAGCATATTAATAAAAATAAATATAAAGGAAAGTAAAAGAAATCAAAATCTTTGAAAACTCCATGCTTTCCTCCATGTCTTTGTAAAAATTTTATAAGTTCTCACTTTTTTTTATTGTAAAAACCCAATTTCTATCTTCAAAAACTCCCTAATTGGGATCTAAACTAAGCTAAAAATAATAATAGATAATAAAAATGGTATATCAAAAAATGGAGAAGTATAAAAGATGACAGGGGGATGAAAAATGGTGAAAATTGTGTAAAAATGGGAGTTGTCCAAATTCTGATGTGGGAAATAACTTAAAACCCTTGAAATAGGTTTAGATTGAATCTCAGCCATTGATTGAGCTTCATCCAATGGGTGGAAGGTATCCACTTGTTGTATACTGGTTTGTGAAACAAAATAAGCCGTGAATCGCTGACAAGGCATGAGCTGATAGCAAATGGGGATCATGCGACTGATGTGGCAAAAGATGATTGGTGAGATCAAATGACGTGGAACATAGTAGGCATCATTGTGCTTTCTGTTGAGGCTCTTCGCTTCTAACATGTGGCATACAACGACGATGAAGAGTGGCATTTTTTGCTGATTGCGTAACATATGGCGAGCTTAGATTGGTGCTAACGAAGCTTCTAAGTACTCCCAAATGTATTTCTAAGCATAGCTACCTGAACCAAAAAATTTACAAAAAATCCTTAAAAATTAAAAAAAAAATTTCCATAAAATTATATATTTATCCCATTTTTATCATTTGACTTAAAAATTTCATATTTTAATATTTTAAACAAAAAACACAATTTATTTAATAAAAAAAATATTAAGTTAAAACGTATAATGATAACTCTATTTTCATCGAGTTATCAGCTGACACTGATCTCTATGGTCTTGTCAAAGAATGTAGGTCGTCATCATTAGTCTTAGTGTAAGGTTTATTTGTATTGGCAATTTTCGTGGACAAAATGTTTAATTGTAATCTAGCATAAGTGTTCACCGTTCAATCAGATGATACATGATGATGGAGTCACCAAGCTTGCAATGCTCATATGAAAGGTAAAATATGATCTCATGCATACATCCTCACACAATTGTGCACTACACTTAGTTTGGATTGTAACGAAAAATAAACTATGCACACACAAAACTAATATTTTCCATATCTGAATTGTGCTTTCAAAGAAAAATCTTTTTCTCTTCATCTTTAAGCTTAGGCACTTTCTTATTTTAATTGTTCAAACATACTGTGTGGTTATGTTTGAATAATTCATGTGTCTAATTGCTTTTCATGATTTTGATCTTTCACTTGACCTTTAGTTTGTAGTTGCTTTAGAAGTATGTCTTTAATAAGTGGAATCAGTACCGACTTTCTTTGCATTCCACATTTGACTTAACAATCTTTTTTTACTTTCTTGCTTGTTGATACGGAAAATAATTTATCACTTATGACTGACCTCTTATTTCTTTTTTTCCTTAGAACTTGGTGTCCTTGGGAGATCACCAATTGTATTGTAATGGACTTGGATCTTGGGTAGCACACTTAGTTCAATTGTTTGAACATGAACTAGGAATGAGCTTAATGAAATTTGAAAGTTGGACAATAGGGATGTATTTTGAGGTACTTTTGGAAGTTGGGCCAAGGGAGCACATCAGTAATATATTACCTCGGGAGAGCACACCTCCACCTAGTAACCTCAAGATTTTAAGGAAATTTCTTGCACCTTTGAGAAATTCTTCGGAAGTCAAGATGGTATGGTAGAAGTGGGTCTACCCCAATTACCTAGGACGAGCACGATGCCAGCCCCCGACATGGATCCAAAATTTTTTTGGAGGATATTGGTAGTATGTATAATAGCAAACAAGGGACCCAATACGGGACAAAAGGCAATCCATAGCATTATAGGCAATGAGCTAGCCAGGTGGTTGGCTTGTAGGCTAGTAGGCTGATCAAAGGTTGTTGGTCATCTGCATGGGAGTCATAGAGAAATGGGAGGCATGGGGGAGTGTTCGAGGGCATGCGGGGGTGCTGGGAGATGCGGCTTGTCTAGTTGGCTCATCGGTTAGGCAACCCGTTGACTGGTCAACTGAAGACATTACTTGTTTGCCCGATAGAAGATGTGGTGCTCCAACTCCCGCATGTTATCGATGTTTGGTTGGTCTAGATCGCATTTGTTGTGGCCTTGGTAACAGTTTCCTTCTAGTCTTGTGACTGATGGTTTTGTCTTATTGGCGATGCTATGTTGCATAACATTACTTTCTCAAATTTTGAATTTTTCTGCCAACTCCAAGTTTTTTACTGAGGATGTCCTTTTTCTTGAAGCCTTGCGTTTTATCTAAAGTCCTGAATCCTGATTCCATTTTTTATGTTGAATATTCCTGAGTCCAAAGTTCTTATGTTCCCAAGTCCTTGAATTTTTTTGTCCTTCCATCCTGGTGCTTGATGTTCTCCTAGAGTGCCTTAGGAAATTTCTTTGAAAATTGCTCTATGATGATCTATGTTATCTAATGATCTAGTCCTCCTAGACCCCTTGCTGGGTGGGCCTCTTGAGTGTGGCAAGTGATTACCGTTCTTTAAAGTCCAATTTGTTATGGGAGTGGCCTCCATATTTTCCTAGGGAAGTAGTTTTCAAGCCTTTAATTATGGTGGTTCAGAGTGCCACTCCTGGTGATTGGGTGATAAGGAATTCAGGTGTAACAATACTTAAGTAACTACTCAAACACAAAATTTTTTTTGGATCTTGGGGAAGTTGTTGCAGGTTCCAGCTCTCGCATCATTTCCTCACTAGACTTCACCCATTAAGATATTAGTTATAACACCATTATGACATGCTTATGCTTATGAAGTAGTGCTTGCAGTGCATATGTCTTAAAAAGAACATTTACAATCCTATCACAATTAAATAACCTAAACCATTCATTTAAAAACTTATCATATCGGAGCCTTACATAAATCACCTGTCGGCAACTGGTACGTATGAAAAGCATGTGCTAGTGAGACTTAACTTATGACTTAGCAAAATTGGAATTCCATACATAATTCTCACATGCACACATGCACCCAAATCAAAGGTAAAAACTCTTATGTCCCCGAGTACCCTAACTTATACAAGAGACACATCCAACACATGGTTCTTAAACTTATTATAGTGCTCTTAACTTATCATATTGCTCCAGAACATAAAATTTCATAATGATAGTTAAAGTATCACATAAAGCATATAATATAAAACCTATTGCTTTAAACCTTGCATAAAACTTATCATTTTACAAAAACTTAGCATAAAATAAATACTTAAAAAACTTTTATTTGCAATGCTACGATTGAATGAGGCATAGATTATGCTATTAATGACCATGTAATTGTAAGTACACTTAATCCATTCAAATAAACATAATATCACATATCACATAATCACGACACATGAACATTCATATAATAGCATGAAAACATAAGGCATACTTAATATTGTAAGTAAGATAAGTCTACATACTTGATATGAATAATCATCACAGCTAAAATCACCAACTAGCTCACTTAGATTTAGCCAAAATAAATTATAATTATATAAATGTTAGTCTCTCATAATATTTTAAATTATCCCCTTTTTTATAACTTAATCAAAATAATCATAAAATATCATTTTAATACTTAGGTCCAACTCTTATTTTAGACTTAATATTTTTCCAAAAATATTTCATATTTTTCATCACAAGGTTATTCATTATTTTCACAGTCAGCAGAAAGTATATAATTCATTTTTAACTTAATTGGTGTTATAAATTATGAAAGTTTACATCATTTTCATAAAGATGTAGTAAAATGTCAAGTAAAATTTTCAAATAAAACTGAATGCATATTAATTACAAAAATGATTTTTATTTACTAACTCTTAAAACTGCCAGCATAAGAAAATCGGATACATTGCTGGACTTAAAACATTTTAGAAAACTATTGGTGAATAATCTTAAATTGAAAATTTTAAATTATTTATATAACCTAAATATAATTTTACATAAAAAAAAATCACTTAATTTGGAAAGTGTTTTCATGAGTAAAACGGGATTTGAATTTGGCTATATAAGATTGCCAAAAAACTTTTCAGTAGTGAATACTTGTAAATAAAAAATTTGTAAAATATTTATCTATATTCTAAAAATTATTAAATTTAAAAAAATAATAAATAAGACACAGATAATAGATATTAATTTTTCTTTACATATTTTTAATATTTATAACACCACCAATTAGTTTCATAATATTATTCTAATATGTCAAATTTCCTATTTTCAGTATAAACCTTTAGAATTCGTAAAAACATAGAAAATTAAATACTTAGAGTTTTATAATGATTTTAGATCCAAATGTTTCCTTATTGTATCTTATTTCAAATAAAAAAAATTTCTTCTTCAAATTAAAATTGAAAACATATAAAAAAAATCCTAAAATCCTAGTTGTTCAAAAGTTGGCAAATTCGTAACATAAACTTCAAAAATTCATAACAAATGAATATTCTTTAAACTCATAAAAAAGTCTAGTTTGATATACATATAATTTATAATTTTATTGAGCAACTTCAAAAATAATATGTTTTTATGCTTATGCAAAAATTTTGCAAACAATTGCCTTATAAAATTTTTTATAAAAATCCCCAAATATTAACCATAAATTTTTAAATCATAACTCACAAAGTGAGGGACAGTAATTAACAAGCTTATCTAGTACATATTCATAAACTTGCATTCTCTTATAACTGATGTTGTAGGAAGCATATATGAGAATAATAAACGTAGGATTTTTTGCTTCTTGTTTTAGTCTAATAAAGAGTTTATATGTGTATATAAACCCAATCTAATTAGGAGCTTCTAATTATTGTGGTAATTATCTTTTAATTAAATAAAGTTCAATATATCGTGGAGATCAAATCAGCATCTACCTTCTACTTTATCCTCTCTCTTTTTAATTTTTAAAAAGTTCACTTACACTTATAATTTTATTTTAAAATTATAATTTATTCTTAAATAACCCCTTTTATTAATAATTAATGTTATTTTGAAATTATAGGATATTACATTAGTGGACTATTGTCAGGATCCTAGATCAAGGGGGTTGTGGATGCCTAAAGGGGTGTAAGCCTTCATTGGCCATGCACAACACTTGTTCCATTAGGACAATGGCCGAGTGGGCTATGGTGCCCAGTTCCTGGATAAGACTTACCGACACTTGGTCTAAGGTTGGTTGTCCTACTATCTAGCACAAATTTTGCAAGTATACGGGTTGTATACAAGTGATAAATATTTTTAAAAACGGAGTTGTCGTACCCCCGAGGAACTTATTAATACATGTAATAGGACTAAGTACCGAAATATATACTTTCTCTTTCTATTTGAACTATCGAAAAATGAGTGACAAATTAAAATAAAAAAACTAAACTAATTAAAGAAATAAAAAAATAGATTCACTACACAATGAAGAAAAGTCTAAGAATTCAACTTCTCCTATTCTACTTCCATGATTTTCTATGTCTCAATAAAATGAAAGTAAATGCAAAGATTATTAATCAAACTCTATTCAAGTAATTAGCACCCACATGTTTATGGTCATGTTAATCTTAGTCCATATAAACCTAGCTCACATGTTTATGGCCATCTAAGAATACATGGGTCTTTTTTTTTTGATTGAACATACATGGGTTACTAAGCACCTAGAGTTTAAAAGTGATTACATACAAAATAATGAAATTTTTTCCTCATTACACATATGCCAATTTAATGCATGTTCACAATCTCATATTAATTTTTCAATTGCACACAAAGTTAACAATTCACCTAATTAAATGGCCAGTTTAATTAAGAGCATTAAGCACATTAAATTAGATAATCCAAACACTTTAATAATATTAAATAAATATTAGACAATCATGTTTATAGAATGGGTTCCATTAAAATTCATAGAACAAAATCTCTACTCCATAATACCCATTTTTAAAACAATAAAACAAGAGAAAAAAATATAAGAAACATAAAGATTACACTTGGAAGAGTTGAGTGGTGAAATTATTGTGTAGAATTCCTCCAAAAATGCTCCCAAGTTGCCTCTTTTTGCTCCAAAAACCTCAAATTCTTACCTCTTGGTCAAAAATGATGAAATATTCTCCAAAAACTCATTTTTTTCTGTTATGCCCGAGTCTTGTGTTGTGTTGAGGCTAAAACCCTTGAAAAATTTCTTAGATAAAATCTGGACCTTTCGATCAGCTTTTTAATCAATGGTTTGATGAAAATCGTTTAAAAAAGGCGCTGCCCAATAGAAAGATGACATATGGAACGAAAAAATAGGCGAGACAAACTAGAGCGCGACACGTGGCACGGAGAAAACAAGGGAGTTGTGCGTGTGCTATAAGTGGCTTGTTATGGAAGGTTAACGTGGACCGTTTTGCTAAGCTGGTGCCACACAGTGCTCCTCAATTCGCTGGCATTTTTGGTGTGTCGTGACACATGGATCGTTCGACAATTTTCGAAATGAATGTCGTGCTGACATGTGTTGCACTGACTGGGAAGCTTTGACACCCAACACTCTTTGATTCGTTGGGGTGGCTTGCGTGGCGCTCGGCTGGCCTCCAAGTGTGTTTGATATTTCTAAGTTCATCCCAAATTTTTCTATGTACATCCACCTGCATAAAAAAATCCTTAAAATTTTTAGAAAATTCTCAAAACATTATATTTTCATCCATTTTTACCATTTGACCCAAAACTTATCATATTTTAATATTTAAACCCCAAAAATATTATTTATTTAATTAGATAAGTTAATATTAAGCATGAAATTGATATAATAACTCTATTTTTATAGAATTATCACACTCCCAAACTTAATATTTTGTTTGTTACAAGCAAAACGTAAACACAAACTAAACAACTCAAAATTAACATCTAAACATGGTATAAATAACAAATTCATAACTATAAGTGATATTAATTTCAAGCATGCTCAATAAATTAGAGGACTCTAAAAAATCAACCATCAACCAAAACACTCAACTTAGATATCTATATGGTTATCAATCCATAATACATTTATTTAAGGATATGACCAAATTTTTTAATGACATGCTCCATGTGCGTGTGTGTTATGCCAAACTAGTTTATATTATATGTCATCAATAAGCTCATGTGAACCATGCAATTATAAGAATAGTCTACAATAGTAACAAACTTCATAAGTCCACATTTAGTCTCTCTGTCTACTAACGTCAATGCAAGTTTAGATTGAAATCAATAGGTCTTTCAAAACTTGTAATGATATGTTAAGATATGGATAGGTGAGATAGAAAATATTTAGGCTCAAATACGCCCTTAGCAAACCAAATACATACAATAAACTAATGAGCTTATAATCACAAGTAGTGTACCTTTAAACTTAGGTCCTTTTTTTCTTCATTTTTTAAACTTTATTCACTAATATATATATATATATATATATTTTATTTATTTTTTTGAGAACTATGCCCCAATTTCAATTATTTATTAAAGTTTTTTAAACCCAACAGGTAAACTCCACATTCCTAAAACATACAAACTCAACAATAGATAACACAATACACAATCAATTAAGGGTGTCATGGGTAGTTGAATTTATCATTTGGGCTAGGCTAATAATATAGGTAAAATGAAATGAAAAGTGAACATAAAAGCTCAAATGGGGTAACTAAAGACATAATTAATCATGGTGGCTTTAACAACACAATCGATCCAAAGAAATACTAAATCATTTCTCAACCTAAATAGCACATATGATTTTGCCTTAAGAGACACCAAAGTGGATTCTAAAGTTTGTTATAGACATATAAATCATCAATGCATGAAATTCACACAAACTTCTCAAAATAACCATATAAATTCACATATGACATGTGCATATAGAATGGAGAATTTTCAAATAAAAAAATTTAGCCATACATACTTCAATGAATACACATGTTTATAACTACCACATTTTAATCCAAGTCTAGTTTATATTAAATTAGAATTTCAAAATTCTTCAATTTTAAGTATTTAATAACTCTTTCTTAGATTTCTTTAAAAAAGTTAAAATAATTAGAAATTTTATATAGTTATTTTGATATATCTTTGTTGGTCCCAACCCAACATCAATGATAATTATATATCAATCTTACTAGACAATATGACCATTTTTTTTTCTTTAAGTTGTTGTGAGGTTATTTGATTTTGTTTTTAAGATCAAATGATACTTGGGATAATTCAAATCTGTGACTTGAAATGAGGGAGGTGAGATTATTTGATGATTTACAGATATAAGAAAATGTGAAAAAAAAAATGACATAGGCAAGTTTTCATTATTATATTATTATTTCTTTTCTTCGCCGCATAATTTTTAATGTTATGAAAAATAATAAAGTTATGTAATTAATTATGATTAAATTTTTATTTGTAATAATTATTTAACAAAATTTCTCATAAAACAATTAGAATCATTAAAACACTGATGTTTTGACAATTCTCTTAACTCTAGTAATGATTTAATTCATAAAATTTTGTATTCTTAGAAGTACTTCTTAGTATTCTTTATATACATGTTACATACTTTCTGTGCATATTCAAAGAGCATGGATCAAGAAAATTGTTCTATGTTTGTATTGTATTTGACAATTTACCATTTTACTTTTATGTAATACAAAAATATGAAAATTAAATATTCAATAAGGGTAATAAAATATTACTAAAAATAATAGATTGAATATTATGTGTATGTAAAATTAATAGTTATTTTCTAAATTTATTTAAAATATTATAATATAAATAAATTATCATAAATAAAAATAATTTTCTATTATGTGTGTGCATGTATATATGAAAGAATAGTCATTCACGTTCCTTTGTTTATTGGTACCAGTTATTACCCTTATTTGTAAAAAGTGCTTTTAAGTCCATTTGTTTATAAAAAATGTCACTGAATAACAATTTGATTTGTATAAAAATATTTTATTATTAAAATTATATAATGCATATCACATTATAAAGCATGAGAATAGTTGAAGATAAAAAGAACATTACAATAAGAATATTTATTTTTAAATAAGAAGAAAGAATTGCATTAGAAAAGATTAAACCATTTCTCCTTTTTGTGCATCCCATTTATTTTGTACTATTTTTTACTGCATAAATGATATATTTTATGTGTGTTTGCTGAGTTTTTCATTGCTATTTGTAGCTTCAATTTTTTAATAATTTTTTGTGCGTAAATAGTGTCTTTTTGTGTGTGTTTGCTAAGTTTTTTCTTGTTGTTTGAAGCTTATATTTTTGAAAAATATTTTTGTGTAAATGATGTTCTTTTGTATGTCTTTGCAAGTGGTCGTTAGTGTTTCAAGCTTCAATTTTTTTTAATAATTTTGTTTTGCAACATATAAAGTTATAGGTACTGTTTAATAGCCGAGTTGTCCATGAACAAAATAAATGTAAATCTTTTGCTTTTAAGTGCTCTCTGCTCTATGTACAAAGTTTGTGGTCAATTTGAATATAATATATATATTGCTGTTAAGAAGATCATATAATAACTATGACATAAATTATAATATTTTTCTAAGGAGCTTGAAGACTCTTGCATTTAGGGTTAAGATGAGCAACCTTTTGTATTTTCTTTAATAAGTTACTTCAAATAAAATAATAAGAAATAGTATAAATAAATCAAATTTTAATTGTTCATGGAATGTGTTGTTATAACCAATTATATTTTTATAATTAAGTAGAATTTTAAAAATGTGAATTTATATGTTTAATATATAGATAATTGAATTAAGTTATATGACAAAATATGTTGATAATTGAAGTGCACAACACGGAGCAAATTTTGAAATGATTCCTTTTTGAGCTAGGATGTACATAGTTGATGCTTTATGTATATTTATACAATTAATTAAAATTTTAGATAATACTTAAAAGATATAGGGAGAATAAAAAAACTAACACCCCTTAAAACTTCTAATAACAAAATTAGTACCTCTTGTGTTTAAATTTATATTTTCACAATTAAAAAAATGACTAATATGTCATTTTTCTTTGAACATCCATCCAATTAGAATTGAACGACGATAATTTAGACTCGTTTAATATTGAACGTTCAATATTTTACGTTCAAATTGAATATTGAACGTTCAATATTATTGGGGTGTTAGTTTTGTTACTATAAATTTTAGAGGTGCTATTTTTGGTAATTTTCCAAAGATATAATACATTTAATATATATTTAATTGAATTAAATTATACGAAAAAATATATTTATTCTTACTATACATCTCACCCATAAAATGTGACATGTTACGATAAGTGCTAGGACGGTCATTTTCTGAAAGTGCAAATTCTTATAATGGTAATACGTAAAATATTTTACTACATAAAGAAGGAAAAAAAGAAAAAGAAAAAAGAAAAGAGAAACACTACCAAATTTGCACATTAGTGTTAAGTTAGCCCACATTGTAGGCATTAATTGTTAGGGGGAGGGGAGGGGAAAGCAGTCTAACTTGTAATAAAGTTTGGGTTAATCGATGAGTATTTGAAAAATATTAATATTTTATAATTTATTGTGCTACTTTATTATAAATATATTTAATTATAATGATTTAATTTAATTATTTATACAAATTTATTATTTTGAAATCATGGGGTAAATTTTGGTGTATTTAAGACATTTTAGCTTCAAAAGTTAAAAAAAAATGTAAACACACAAAGACGAAATAATTGAAGCAAACAAATAGCAGCTTATGTGCAAAAAAGACTAAGGCATGTCAGCCTTACATCAACAATTTTCAAGGGTTACGTACCTAGACAAGAAAATCAATTTATGTTGCGGTAGAGATTTTTGTGTGCCGTGGCGCACTATTCTCGAATTTTTGTTTGGGGCAATTTTTAGGCCTATGTCGAGGAGAATAAAAGGTTGTACTACTGCTTGCGTGTATTTTTGAAAAGTTTTAATTTTGTACAACCCTTATAACTATAAAAATTTCCCTTCAATTTCTAGCATTACATAGATAAAAATACATTTTTTTAAGCCAACTTTTACACAATTTTAAGAACTTTTGGAACTTTTCTACTTCTAAAGAGACAAGGGAAGCTAATCTCAAGGACTCAAAACATAATAGAAAGTAGAGCTACAAGTTTTTAATGAACAAAACATCATCCAATCTAATTTAAGAGTATTTAGACCTTTTATGTTGTTAGTGTAATTATATTGTTCTTATTCTTCTTTTCTCTTTGTGATACATTTTAAGATTATATTTTTTCATGAATTTTAATCTAAGCATGAATGGCTAAACTTAACTATGAATATTTAGCTTTTGTTGCCATATTTGATTAGATTTATTTTGATAAGTGTTTTATTTGCAAGATTAAACAAAGATTACTTTTTGATTAATAGTATGTTTAAATATTTATTTGTAAATTTTTATAGACCAATTTGATGTTTATAAATAAATTAAAAAATTTGAGAATTTAGTTTTAGGAACATCACTCTGACTATATTTTAACAAATTTAATTAAAGCTTCAAATTGATGACCTAGTCATGACATTAGTTTGATTGATATAATTTTTCTTGTTCGTAATTTGATTGATTAGTAG
Source organism: Elaeagnus macrophylla (assembly GCA_029378325.1). Lineage (NCBI taxonomy): Eukaryota > Viridiplantae > Streptophyta > Magnoliopsida > Rosales > Elaeagnaceae > Elaeagnus > Elaeagnus macrophylla. The sequence continues at coordinate 3,849,853 of CM055651.1, forward strand.
ATATATTCGATCTATAGGATATTGATTAGTTAATTACTAAAGGATATTGATTAGTTAATTACCAAAGAAGATTACGCGATTCATAGAAATTTTTATAAATAAAAGAAAACTCGAAAATTTTAATTTAAATTATCATTCATATTAATTCATCATTATATTACGATGTAAGCATGATCAACTTAGTTAAATGCTCATAAATCCTCCTTTGATTATTAAAAAATTGATTTGAGTTTGTTTAAATTTAAAATATAATTTTGTAACTCGTTTGTTTGCCATCTTTGTTCTTGTTATTGCCTTCAATTTAATTTACAATTCTAATTAGTTAGTAATTCAGTAGTTTTAGGATTCTAATTGTTAGTGTTTCAATAGTTTTAGGATTCTAACTAATTAGTATTTTAATGGTTCTAGAATTTTAGATAAATATGAAAAAGTTATTTAAAAATTCACTGTAATTCCTTAAGAGATCAACCTCGGAGTTTGCTTATTACTTGTTACAAGTGAGTTGTATACTTGTGAGTACTATAATTTGTATAAGTTTTTAGCGTCATTGTCAGAGATTTAGCGTTTTAAATAAATTTTTTTTCCTAACTTAGAGATTCTAGATTATATTTAGTTTTTATTAATATTTTTATTTTTATCTTTAATTTTTTATTTTTGTTATTTAGTTGCTTTGTATGTGCTATATTTTTTGGTGCTTTGATTTCTTTGTTGTTTTTATTAGTATATGAAAGGTACCATTCATAGACAACATCAATAAATTCCTAAGAGCACCTACTTAAGTTGGATACTAAAATCTAAGAGCCAATGCCAAAGCCTTTTGATGAGCAATAAGACATGACAGACATAGAGGTATGTAGCATCTGTGGTTTATATGGGCATTATACTAATGTTTGCGCTTTTGCAGGTGATTACTATACATCCACTAGTCATGACTTTGATCTTAATGATGCCACCATTCCTGGAATGATCCCTATTATAAAACTTATAATTTTGGGTGGGGAATTCATCATAATTTTTCATAGGAAGCAAATATTAACCCATCTTATGCCCAATACCAAATACAAGGCTAAATTTTTATCTGTACGATCCATCCAATCAACCTAAGAAGCTAACATTGGAAGAGAATTTGAATGCTTTTATTCAAGTTAGTATAAAAAATCAAGAGAGAACTAATCGAATGTTGGATTCCTTAGACTTCTATGAAAATGATAAAAATGTTAGTTGAGCAACTAGCAAAACACATTTAAAAATAAGAAGAGTTGCTTAGTCAAATTGAGCAAGTGAAGGATAATACAATCTTTCAAAGTGGTAAAATTATTAACAATATTTTTCCTAAAAATACTAATTATTTACCACTTGTAAAAAATATAGGTAGGGAGCAAACAAATTTTAAAGAAGGTCAAGTTAAGGAGAACTAAATTCTAGAACTTTTTAAGAAGAATAAGAAGGAATCATCTTCACCTCATTTGCAGCATAGGGTACTTAAGACTTATGCATCCCCAAATCCTTTCTCATACTGCTTAAAGGAGAAAATTTATGCTATACTTCAAAGGAGATGACTACCAAGGTGGAATGATGTGCTTAATGAAATACTAGCTCGAAAATTTGAAATCACATACTGCAAGATCTTTGACGATAGTGAATAAAAACAGTTTAGCAACGTCAACGTCTTGTTAAGACGTTAAAGAAAGAGTTTGATGGGAGGCAATCACTATTTTAGGTAATTTAATTTTTTTTTATTTAAATTTAGTTAATTTTCTGTTTGTTCCTTTTAAATTCTTTTTTGAACATATACTTAATTGAAAACATTGAGTACAATGTTTAGTTTAAGTTTGGGGGTGTGAATATGGGTCAACTGAAAACTTTTTAATACAAAACTATCATACTTTCTATTAATTTATGATATATAATTGAGTATATTATGCATATTATGTTTGATTTTTTTTAACATTTTAAAATTTGTTTTAAGAATTGGTTTATAGTCATAATTCATAAATCATGCTCTTGATATTAAAACTGAGATGAATCTATATTTCATGTCCTAGAATCAAATCTTGGAGACTACCTTGTGAGATATTTGAGCCTTTAGGGTTTTATTTTGAGAGATTAATTTTCTTTTACTCTTAAAAATACTTTCCTTATGATTCTAAATTGTTATATGATCTCTATAGATTTTGTATTGAATGTTAGGATTTTAACAATCAAATAAAGTTTATGTTGTGTATTTTCATAACTAATTAAATAACTTGAGTAGCAATTAAAAGTGAGTGTTTAATTATCTTTAAGTCTAACTTCTAAAGCATAATGTTATATATGGGTTTTCTTTAGGCAAAAAAAGTTATAATAACCACTTAAAAATAATAATACATAAATGGTTGGAGGTTTATGAAATTTTTTTTTTGGATATGTGTACAAATAAAATGGTATATATATAAACAAAAAAAAAAACAATTTTTTTTAAAAAAAAAATCGTTAAATCTTAATAGTAAAATGACTATTACAATTTAGAAGAAATAACTCTTTGAAGTTAAAAGCATTTTTATTCATTTATAGGCACATACTTAATATTGTTTGCTTAATGAGTTTGATTGGAGTATGATATGAGCAATATGATTTCTTCATAACCCTAACATTTGATTCCTTTCATGAAATCAGTTTTGTTATACTTGAGCTTTTATTCTTTATATGCATATGCAAACTTATTTGTTTTATTCTTTACATAACTTTTGTTCGCATATACTTTGTTGAGTGCATGAATTCTTAGACTTAGTGTGTTATTATGAGTGAACCTTGTGAAGCTTAGAGTTGAAACGAATTCAAATTCTTGCCTTTGAGTTTAAGAAATTTGATATGATTATGTTGGAGCATTGGGTTATGGATGAATAATATAAATGTAATTTGCATGATAAATTCTGATTTATGTTAAGAGGTTGAACATAAATATGTGTGAAACTTGATTATGAATTGTGAAGAAACTGAGGTATGAAAAATTTTGTTGATTTAAGTTAATAGTTTTGTTTGTTAATAATTAATTTAGTTTAGTAAGATGTTTGTGGGTGTTATCAATAGAAACCCTCACGAGACTATAATTTATCTACTAGAGTCATATAGAAGTTTAAAGCCTTGTTATATATGCTAAATGCAACCTTAAAAATCTATGAAAATGATTTAGATTAATTAATTTATTTATTTTTTATAGTTTTAGATCGCTTTACTTGCTCGAAACTAGCAAGAAGCTAGTTGGGGGTTGTGATACATGCTTGAAAAGTACTAATATTTTATGATTTATTGTGCTCATTTGTTATAAATATATTTAATTATAATATTTTTATTTAATTATTTGCATAAATCTATTATTCTAAAATTACAGGCATATTTTAATGTAATTCAGGCATTTTTAGCTTTAAAAGTGATAAAAAATGTAAACAAGCGAATATGGGGCATTTAAAGCACGCAAATAACAACTTAGGAGCAAAAAGAACTAAAGTTAATAAGCCTTACATCATGAACAAACCAATTTGTAAAGGTTAAGTACATAGACAAGAAAATTAACTTGTGCCGCAACAAAGATTTTTGTGTGCCATGGCGCATTACTCTCGAATTTTTGTATGAGATAAATTTTAAGCTTGTGCTCCGATGGATAAAAAATTGTGCCACGACTCGTGTGTATTTTTGGAGAATCATAATTTTGTACAACTCTTACATTTATACAAAATCGCTTAGGTGTTTCAAGCATTACATAGATGAAAATACATTTTTTTTAGTCGACTTTTACACAAAATTTTAAAGAATTTTTAGAGTTTTTTCACATCCATGGAGGCAAGGGAAGCTAATCTCAAGGACTCAAGACATACTAGAAAGTAGAGTTACAAGCTTTTGGTGAAAGAAATATCATCAAATTCAATTTAGAGGTATTTAGACCTCTTTGATTCTTGATATAATTAGATTGTTTTTATTATTTTCTCTCTTTGTGATACATGTTAAAATTATATTTTTTTTTATGAATTTTAATCTAAGCATGAGTGAATGAATTTAACTATAGATGTTTAACTTTTGTTGCATGTTTGCTTAGATTTATTTTAATAAATTTTTTATTTTCAAGATTAAATAAAAATTTCTTTTTGATTAAGAGTGTTTAAATATTTATTTGTGAATTTTTATGGACCAATTTGATGTTTATAAATAATTTAAAAAATTTGAGAATTTAATTTTAAGAATATCACTCTTGTTATATTTTAAAAAACTTAATCAAAGCTTCAAATTAATTACCTAGTCATAACATTGATTTGATTGACATAATTTTTGTTGTTCATAATTTGATTGATTAGTAGATATATCCAATTTGTAGGAAATTGATTAGTTAATTACCAAAAAAAAATTACCCGATTCATAGGAATTTTTATAAATAAAAAAAAAATCGACAATTTTGATTTAAATGATCATTCATGTTAACTCACCATTATATTTCAATATAAGCATGATCAGTTTAGTTAAACGCCCATAAATCCTCCTTTAATTATTAAAAAATTTATTTAAATTAGTTTAAATTTAGAACATAATTTTGTGACTTATTTGTTTCCATCTTTGTTCTCATTATTGCCTTCAATTTAATTTAGTAATTCAGTAGTTTTAAGAATCTAATTATTAGTGTTTCAATAGTTTTAGCATTATAACTAGTTAATATTTTAATGATTCTAGGATTTTAGTTGAGTGTAAAAATGTTATTTAGAACCACTACAATTTCTTGAAAATCGACTTCAAAAATTTGCTTATCACTTGCTACATATAATTCATACACTTACGAATAGTACAATTGCATATCATTAATCTCACAAAGGCATTTGAGTTGAGCCAATTTACATTAAGCTTCAAACATAAGTACCACTGGCTAACCAAAAATGAACAATCAAACAAGTTACATCGGGGTAAATTTTTCACATATCCGGGTGAAAATTACACATAGGCTTGAAACATTTACAAGTACGTATGTATCAATTGTGTGGCATTGATGATTGATATATATATATGAACAAAAACGGAAACAATATCATAAATCAAGGTTCAACACGAGAATTACAAAGCTGGTAAACCAAAAGCAATTTATCCATAAAAAAGCTCGCTGAAAAAGATAAATTCATGCCGCAAATGTTAATTTGAACACACCCCTAACGAATGCGCTACCTGATTAGAAAAAACGAGCATTAAAATTATCAGAATAACGTCTGACATCCAAAAATAAAACACAAAGTTGAGAGATGTCTGACGTGAGATGATGAACTCTGTCCACAGCACACCTCGCGAAAAAAGCAAACTTCACACCTTCATTCAAAGCCAAATTATTTAGTTGGTCAACACCATATTGACATTATGCATCTTAAGATCACGAGCAGCCACCTGAATCTAATTGTAGTGAAATATCAATTCCAGGAACACAAATGCTCTCATCCCAACTAGTATCAACATTAACTTCACAAAAAGCCAGTGGGAAAAGGAATCCAAACCTGGGAGATTATTCACTATGGGGCCATAGCCGAATCAAAATGAGAACTAAGGACTTTCCTACTTGAACACCTCAGTATCCATAAAATGCTGCTGATGAACAAAACAGTTTCCTGACTTCCAGATGGCCCAAATTAAAGCTAAGAATTCACCAATCAACACAGAAGAAAACTTTAGTAGATGATAACCCATCCATTCGGTGATTGGGTTATGTATCTTTGAAGTTATTAATCAATACTATTATGTGGCTTGGAAATTGAGCTAAACCTCACCTCTGCAACTTGCATAGCCAGTTTATCCAAACTCAACTCCTATGTCAACATGCTTGTTGTTATCTACATATTTGTCCGATTATTGCATGTGACCATATTCAATTCAAATAGCCTACCAAACCACTGCCTACTAAGCTGTATGGTTTATAAGAGACCTAAAATCTAGTTAGCAATTATCAACACACACAATAACACATTTAAATGTGTACACAGAAGCATTTTGACAAGCTAGAAAGGAACCTGTAATGCATATACCATAATCAAAACAAGGTTCACGAGTCACGAAAAATACATCTAACAGCTAAAAAGCATTAATCAAAATGGCTACTATCCATCAAAAATTCCTATGAATATATTACAAGCGATATAGCCCAAGAAGAACTTCATTGACTTCTTCAGTAAAGTTTCATATTCATTACCGTCTAGCAGCACAAGCATAAACAACCAGAGCTTGTGTAAATGAACAAAATTAATGGTACTATCCTGCTGGAGGCTTTAAGAAAATTGGCAAATGTTACTAATGTACAGGGTATAAAAATTGAATGGAACATGCTATATATGCTCAAATGGTGATATGGTTAGCACATTAGCAAAGGCATCACTCCAATAATTGCAACCGGAGGTGAAAACCACAGTGCAGAAAATACCATTTACTATGATAGTTGCACTCTGAATCAGCCATTCTTGTGTGTGCAGGGTGCAGTCAAGTCAAGTTCGGAATATTACGGTGACTATCAGCAAATTCACGGATTATCCGCTTCAAGGTTCTTCCTCCCTTTCCTTGCATATGCCCATAATCATTATGGATTGCATTACAGCTCTTGCTTTCAAGATAATCTGAGGCTGCACCAGCAAGGGCCTTAAACCAAACAGGCACTAGGGTTTCTGCTTCCCCTTGTTTAAGGTATTCAACCGGAAGAGCTTGCACCTGGTACAACTAAGGACTTACATATCTGGGAACGAAAAAAATAAATGACATACATAATAACAGATGCACAAACTGTGAAAGGAAAGAAGAATTGGTTCCAACTTCCAAAAGTCAGCACAAGCAACAGACCACGTAAAATTCCAAAGGAATGTAATCCTTGAATCAAACCATCAACATTAGAAAGACTTAAGCACACTGAAGGTAGAAAATAAAGGGTAACAGATCAGTAACTGAACATTCAGTTTTACTGATTTATTGTAGTATAAATCATCAACATACAATAGAACATGTCAATTTAAGTATAAGAAAATGTGAAACAAAAAAGGACCACCTCAATCGAGAGTGTTCTTTAGGATGTTCAAACTGAATATCGTCTTATTTGATGGAAATAATTGAATGAATGACCTTCAACAAACGGATTGATTTTTATTAGCAAGAATCATGGTTTTAAAAAACCTTCTAAGGCTAGCCTCAAGGCTAGCATTAAGGCTTTTCCATGAAAAATGCATCAAGATTAGTATTTTCAATGTTTTCTAAGGCTCTTACGCCTCACCTTGCGTTTCAACTGGCTAAAGCTTACGCCTCAAAATCTTTGTTGAAATTGAGTTAAGGTGATGAACTTGGGAACCCAAAATTGGGTCATAAATATGAGAAAGATTGAAATATAACATAAATTACAATCAAGATTTTCAAATCTATTAGTCCTGCCTTACCATTTTTGGCCCATCTGAATTGTTCCTACCCTCTATCTCCCAACTTCAATTTAAAAAAATTAATCAAGCAATCCTTCTAATAATTAAGAAATATGTTTTTTTTTAATTTATTTTTCTTCATAAACCTCTTTTCTTTTCCCATATTTTGCATATTAAGATATTCTTAATATTGTTTACTGTTTATCTCCTAATTCTTGTGCTTGTTCTCTCCTTAATAAGGTCGATAAATAACTAAGGTGGTTTTTTTTTCTTTTTTGCTTGCCTTTTCTTTCGTTTTCAGTTCATGTCATTCCAAACTACTTACTTTTTAAGCTACTATTGATTATTTATTGCTTGCAAAGTTTGACTTTTTGTTGCTGATTTTTAAGTTGTTATGGATTTACTATGATGTTTTGAGATAATTGATGTCTTGTAATTTTTTTTTATTTTATATGTTTTTTAAAAATTTCGCCTTAAGGATTAAGTTTCAGACCGCTATGAGGCTTATGTCTCACCTTAATATAAGTAAAATGCCTTAAGGCTAGCTTTTGCCTTTTTAAACCTTAGCAAGAATTAAGGATTAATGTCATAAAAATGGATAAACTGTGATGCTTATTCAACCCATACATATTCTAAATATATTCTAGCTATCTACTCCAAGATGTACAGACTTTAGGTCATGTTTGATTGGGTGCAATGAGAAGGAATGAAATATAATTCCCATGTTTGGTCGGACATTGAAAAGAACCCAGAAAGTCTTTAGCCTATACATGGAATTGCAATTCCTTCACTGCCCCACTATGAAAGAGGATTCTGGTTGATATAATTGAATGGGTGATATAATTGCTATTAAATTATCATATCTAAATTTAACACAAGTACTTGCTAAAATACATATTTTGAATTGATGTATTTTTCATTGGTATTTTTTTTCCAGTAATTTCTAGAAAGAAATATAAATATTTAATTAAATGCAATTGGATATCACGTGTTTTAAACATTTAAAGGGCATTAAGGTCAAAACTTTTGTACCTCCCTCATTCCACATGTTAAGAGCAAAGTTTAAAAGTAAACACGATAATGATAATTATTTTTTCATTCAATCCATTCTTTACCATTCTCATTCTCATTCTTATTCATACCATGTCAACCAAAGATAACCTTAGGGTTCTGCATTAGGCTATAGTCAAAAGGCTGCTTGATTCAACCTTATGTAAGTCAGAACTTCATCCTGCTAAAGATGACTAAAGAAACACAGGCAGATCACAGGCTTGAATAGTCTAATATGATACAAGTTGAATCATATGTCTCCAAAATATTATGTATGAATTTAATCTTCAAAAAAATCCAGTTTTCTGAGGTTATTAGGTCTTGAAGTTATATTATTATTTGTTTAAATTGAAGGACTTGAAATTTTACTTGTAAATAGGTTTACAACAGAAAGCCACTCGAGAGGAAATCTAATCCCTAACTCTTTTAACATTGAAAAAATTCAAACAGTCCCAATATTACCAAGGCACCACAAAAATACATGATTTGACAATTGAATAAATGCACCAAAAAAGGAAAAAAAAAAAAAAAAAACTTACATGGCATAAGCACAAATACACAGACATAATATTTATTTTGGGGGGTGGAGAGAAAGAGACAGACCGCTGATTGGAGCCATCCTTGCAAAGATTCCCAACATAGCATAAGCTTGAAAGATGTTCTCTCACTTAAATTGCACATTACTGCCAATTGTTGCAAGATTGTTGCACATTTGTGAACCTATTAAGAGAAAGTGGTGAATACTCTCTTAACTGCAACACTATTCATATAGTTAACTAGGAAAAAGTCGGCCGGGGAAGGGGCAGCAAGTATTCATATGTATCAAATGATAGTGACAAAATAAGGGCCAACAACAAATACGCTAACATAACATTGTGAACGTCAGGGGTCAACTAAGACACTCAAAATTCACAAGGATCACAACTTGTCAGAATGTTGGTATTCTTTGCATTATTGTGAAAGATGGGCATAAGAATAAGGGTACTCATGTTTCTGTTACTGGAGGTGCTTCATATTTGTGCCACTCAAGTGTATAGAAGCAACCGCATGACTATCTTGTATGTTATAATTTTATGGTGGTTTTATAGGTTTGTACTGCTGAATGAAGTTTCATATACCGTCAGCAGGTATCCACAGGTTCTATTGAAGTGACCAAAAATGAATATATTTTATGTTTTTGTAAATGCCGGGTGCTGAAAATAGTCTCTCATTAAGGGCAAAGATTAATGAGAGACGTTTATTAATATGGGTATTGAACCAGAAAATTTTGGAATGGGCACCATCCCGTTACATTCAGTTCAGTTTTCCCGTTTAAAACTCAATCAGTGTGCCGTTATTTGATAAGAGTTCTAGTTAACTTATTTTATTTCAAAATCTGTATTAGCCTATCCTTATGGGTACAAAACATGTTACTTAAATTAATATGCAAATCCATTAAAGATATCTTAATAATATTACTTACTAGTAAAGAATTAGCATGATTTGCAAACAAGAAAATATTTTATTATAGTATTTTCACAGTAATAAGAGCATAATACAAGAGTAGGCACTTCTACAAGAAATATCTAAATTTAAAAGAGCTGAGTCAATTTCTTTGGCAAAATTTACATGGGACTTTAGATGAATTACAAGGAAATTATAATCTAAACTTCAAAATTATAGGATTTAATGAATTCGGGTTAATTACAAAAGACAAACAAATAAAAAATGCACATAAAAATATTTTCAGTTCAGTTTGGGTTCAAGGATGTTGATATGGAAAAATTCGAACAGAACAATTAAAAAAAGGTTTTTGAAAAAAAAATAAAAAAGAACCATCGACACCAAAGAACCAGTAATTTTGTTTCAGTTCAGTTTCTTTGTTTTAACTATTTTCCCCCCTTTTTTTCCTCTATAAAAAGGGGTTTTTTAAAAGGACCATCAACACAAAGAACCTGTAATTTCGGTTCAGTTCAGTTTATTTGTTTCAACTTTTTTTTTTTTTGCCGTTTTTTTCCCCTATAAAAAAGAGACGAGTGTTTATGTCATACAACAGTCGATTATGGAGAAGAATTTCACTGTACATGAACCAAAATGCATTCATGTCAACTAAAAAAATCTTCTACTCCTCTCCCTCGACCCCCGCCCCAAAAAAAAAAAAAAAAAAGCAAATATTTGAAAGAAATTGTTCCCCCAATAATTTTATTTAACAAACTATATTGCTTTATGTATGGTTAAAGAATGTGAATAAAATAGATTAAATTTGTGAAATTTTCAAATGGAACTAAATTATGTTAAAGAAAAGTTTAGAAATCAAAGAGTTGCTATATGCAAAAGTTCGAGATGAAATTATGCTTTCTCATAATAATGTTCATTTAACTTTTACAAAAGCTTGTACCCCCTTTCATTGTTGTCGGTGATTGAACACCATCACAAAACTTTTGAAATCCCATGCAAATATGTTCTCTCTCCAATGAAGCTATCTCTGTTTCGCTCAACTCTGGTTTGGCTGTCATGGTTCCCCAAGTGTGTCCTTCAGCAACTATACACCATTTGAGCAACTTTGGTCATGACTGAAGATTGTTTGATCACTTGTCTCTTTGTTATTGTCTTCCTAAAGGTGGGTTTAAGTTCATGCTCCATATAAATCGAGTTTTACTTTCCACCTTGAGGTAGAGTATTTATTAAATAAAATATTAGATACCAGGATTTCCACCTATTTTTAAAAATTCAATTATGTATTTTAGGTCATTAGGATTATTAGTGTACATACTACAGTACTAATCTACCACTATCAATGAAACCAGAAGGAGCTCATTATGATTTCAAATTTTTCCCTCCAATTATTTTTTATTTTTTCACAAGTTTCTTTGTAAAGGCAAGTAAACAATAAAGCACAAGTCAATTTGCTGGAATTCAAGGACATTATTTATTACCCGTGACATTGCTGAAATGCCTAGTAAAGCATACACCAAATTGGAAACGAGCCCCTCGCCACAGTGGGATACGACCTGGATGGCCATGACACTTAATGATCCTTCTGCAATATAAGTCGTAGAATCCAACATAGAGGCCAGGCCTACCTCAAGAAAACCTATATAGCTCATGATTAATATAAAGTAAACCAATTATACTGCACAAATATGCTTTCATAGTTTTAGATATGTAATCCAATGGTTAACGTAACACAGGGAAGAGAAAGAGAGTAAGAATAAACTAGTTCCAATATAGCTCAACAACACCTTTAACTTTTACCAATTTTACATTTTGGTCTCTAACTCTTTAATTTTCACATAAAAAGGGGCAAATGTGCAATTTTAAAAGCTAAGGAACTAAACCATAAGAAAAAAAATTAATTTTTAACAAATTAAACCTTAGTAAATTTTAAACATAATTTTTACATTTTGACCAAATTTGTGAAATTTAAAAAGTTAGGAACCAAACTTACGAGAAAAGTTTAGGAGACCAAAGTGTACTCACAAAAGTCAAGAAAATATAGGTATTGTTTAACCTCCAATATATATTTCGAAATGGTCAAGTTACAGAGGCATGAAACTATTTATATGCTTTCTTAGCATATTACTAATTATGTAATTTGGTCCTCTTAATCATATTTCTATACTTTGGTTCCCTAATTATTTTTCCTTATAATTTAGTCCCTTATTATGTAATTTTAACAAATTTAGTTGAAGCAAAGGTCAATGATAAGTAGCTGCCATAGAAATAAACAATCGAATAGAGGTCAATTTAGCAACAGGAGAGAAATTGTCAGAATAGTCCACTCCATAGGTTTGAGCATATCCCTTAGCAACAAAACGGGCCTTTAATCGAGCAACTGACCCATTCAGATTAACCTTAATTGTAAACACCTATTTACATCCTATAGCTCGTTTCCCAAAAGGTAAATCAACCAAATCCCAAGTACCATTGTCATCTAAAGCATTCATTTCCTCTATCATTGCATGATGTCAACCAGGATGAGATATGGCTTCGTGAACAGTTTTAGGGATAGAAATAGAATCAAGAAAGGCAATAAAAGAGCAAGAGGAAGATGACAAGCAGTTATAAAAAACAAAAGAAGAAATAGGATAAGTACATTGACATTTACCTTTGCGTAATGCAATAGGAAGATCATTGCTCATGACTGGATCTAAGGACGAAGGAGCAGGTGCAAGACATGAATCAGAAGGTCTATGTCTGGAGTAGACTTGAATAATAGGAGGTTTGACAGGAGCTGGAACCGAGACAGGTTCAAATGATGTGATAGAATAGACTAACAAATCATCATTCTCCCCCTAACGTGTGGGAGGTAGAAAAGAAGAAAAATAGGGTGTGTCTTCCACGAAGGTAACATCAATTGAGACAAGATATTTGTTGAGACTAGGATAATAACATCTATAACCTTTCTGAAGACAAGAATAACCAAGGAAGATACACTTCAAAGACTTGAGATCTAATTTAATAACATGCGGACGAACATTACGAATAAAACAAGTAATACCAAATATCTTAGGGTCAACCGAAAATAGTGACTTATTAGGAAACATGATTTTGTAAAGAATCTCACCATGAAGAACAGATGAGGGCATGCGATTAATAAGAAAACATACTATGAAAACTGCATCGGCCCAAAATGGTTTAGAAACATTCATTTGAAATAATAAGGTATGTGCAATTTCAAGAAGATGTCTGTTCTTACGGTCTGCTATTCCATTTTGAGATGAAGTATCAACATAAGAAGTTTCATGAAGCATGCCATTTTGAACCATATAAGATTGAAACAAAGCAGATGTATATTATTTGGCATTATCACTTCGCAAAGTACAAATTGAAACATTAAATTGAGTTTTAATCTCAGCACAAAATGCACAAAAAATAGAAAACAACTCAGAATGACTCTTCATTAAATATAATCAAGTTACACGAGAACAATCATCTACAAAAGTAACAAAATACTTAAATCCAGATTTAGACAAAATAGGACAAGAACCCCAAACATCATAATGAACTAATTCAAAAGGAATACTAGCACGTTTATTAACTCTTGGACTTGAACTAAGACGATGATGTTTTGCAAACTGACAAGACTCACAATCTAATAAAGACACCTTACTAAACAGAGGACAAAGCTTCTTGAGTAAAGGAAGAGATAGATGACCTAGTCTACAATGTGCCTCAAAGGGAGAGGTTACACCAGAGCAAGCAACAAATTTCGGTATTAGTGTGTCAAGAATATAGAGGCCTCCAGACTCATGTCCTTTACCAATAATCTTCTTCGTCATAAGATCCTGAAATAAGCAATGATCAGAAAAGAATGAGATGCAACAGTTAAGATTACGAGTAAGCTGACTTACAGAAATCAAGTTAAAGAATAAGTTAGGTAAATGTAAGACAGACGACAAAGGAAGCAAAGGAGTAGAAGTGATTGTGCCAGATCCAAGAACACGAGACGGTGACCCATCGGCTAAGGTAACAGTAAGGTCACGTTTGGTTCGCTGAATGTAATCGTAATCGTAATCGTAATAGTAATGGAATGTAATGTAAAGGAATCAGTATTACTATTACAGTGTTTGGTTTAGTCATTGTAATCAAATAAGGAATCGATATTACAGTGTTTGGTTTGACCACTGTAATGTAATGGAATAGAAAAAAAAATTATATAATTATTTTAAATTCAATAATTTAGCCAAAAAAAATATAATTTCAGAAAATATAATTTCATAACAATTAATAAAAAATACAATTTAAAAAAAAAAAATACAATTTCAGGAAAAAAAATACAATTCTGAAAAAAAAAAAAATTTAAAAAAAAATACAATTTCAGAAAATACAATTTTATAACAACAATTAATAAAAAATGCAATTTTAGAAAAAAAATTATATTTAAAAAAAAAAATAAAAAAAAGAGACGCTGGTTCCCCGTGGGCTTGGTTCGCGATGGACGCTGGTTCGCGGTGGCGCTGGTTCGCGATGGACGCTGGTTCGCGGTGGCGCTGGTTCGTGATGGAAGATGGTTCGCGGTGGAAGCTGGCTTGCGATGGACGGCCGCTGGACGACGACGCCGCCACCAAAGGGACGGCACGCGGTGGACGGCTGCTGGTTCTGGCTGTTACGCGTTGTTGGAAGAAAAAAAAAATAGGTTAGGGAATGTAAAGAGTATTCCTAAATGACAAAGGTGTAATCAGTATTACTGAAGGAGATGTAATACCATTACATTACATTACCACTTTTCTGAAAAACAAACAATGTAATGAGGGAAACTCATTACATTACGGGTGTTATTACGTTGAACCAAACAGAGACTAAAGGTGGAAGTGTGTGACTGAAGAGTAGAAAAGAGACTAGAATTACCTATCATATGATCTGTGGCACCAGAATCAATAACCCATTTGGAAGATGAGGAAAGAAGACACGCATTTGGTTTACCTGAATCAACAATAGCAGTGACAGAAGGTGATGAAGACTTTAGTGATTCTTGATACTGTGAGAATTTGATAAATTCATCTGCAGAGATAAGAATCGATTTTTCAGAAGTATCATAAATGGATGCAATATGGGCCGAGTGACCTTTCTGATTCTTGTACTGAAGCTTTCTACAATCACGTTTCGTACGTCCTGGTTTGCGACAATAGTAACACACAATTCCTTCTGGATCCTGTGATCGAGTTTTAAACCCTTGCGAGCCACCTCCTTTATTTCCACTCATATAGGTTGATCTTCCAGGCTCATAATTATTATTCGGCTGACCAAAGAACCATTTAATTGAGAAGGTGGAGTGCCTTTTGTAAGAAGTACTCGACTAAATACTTCTTGTAAAGAGGAGATCTCAGAACCAAAAAGAACCTGTGACTTAGCAGTCTCAAAGTCAGAGGGAAGATCAGGAAGAAAACTCATGATAGCCATTTGCTTCCGTTGGTATCGCTGAACCTTCACATTAGGGCTAAAAGGCATCAAATTATTGAACTCCTCATAAGTCTTCTTAAATTCCATAAAATAATTCGTGAGGGACTGATCCTGTTTGTCTGCACGGTAAAATGCCTTACATACCTTATACATGCGAGAAAGATTTCCTTTACCAGAATATAAGAAATCTAAATAATCCATCAATTCCTTAACGAATTCACAATGATTGATCAAGCCAATTACCTCGCTCTCAATAGAATTCCGAATCTGCAAAAATAAACGGGCATCTTCTCTAAGCCATGTTTGCTTTGAATCATCTTTAGGAGGATCGTTAGTCAAATGAGTATCTTTATCAATACTTCTCAAATAAAGTCGAATGGTCTTGCTCCAATCCAAATAATTCAAGCCATCGAGCTTATGGTTCGTGATTTTAGACATTACAGGCACCATATCCGCCACAACATTAGATTTTTTTCAGTCATAACTCCTACAAACAACAAGACAGCGAACAAGCGAACAAACAAAAATCCAACAAGGCAGCGAACAAAAAAGGCAACGAACAAGAACACAAAATTGGTCAAAACTCAAACCTGAACCAATGAGTGCCGAACCACCACAAACGACACAGGGGAACGCCGGCGAGCAGAACGAGGACGACCGGAGAAGACTGCTGGAGGAGACGTGTCGACGCGTGGGAAGACTGCAGAAACTCGCGGTGGCGCATAGGGCCCACTCGCGGCTCGTCTAGTCACCGAACTCTGGGATTTTGCCGATCGGAGGTTGGGCTTCCTCCCTGTGCCGGCGGTGAGAATTAATGTTCACTCTAAAAGGGTGTCCCAAGTTGGAACCCAAAAATGCACTAAACCCTAATTTGTGTTTACAAAAAAAAATCTCAACTTTGTAACCCTAATGCTTTGATACCATGTTATTCAAGATTGAAAAGAATTGTTTTGCTCAATTCCATTGAAAAATAATATATATATATATACACAAAACTAGGACTCTATCTTAGAAAACTATTTAATTAGGATCCCTATAATTAAGGTAATTAGTTATATACACTTAATATACAAATCACAATTAATATATATCTAACAATAAACAAGTGCATGGAAAAGTCTCTATTAAGGGGTAAAAGGTAGATAGCATACGTAAAAAATGTAAACATAAGAAACAGCTAACATGAATGGGTCATAATTATAGAGCACCTAGAAATTAGTTTGGACTCTAGTATCGCAGAACAAAAATAATAAGCTTATTAGAATATTAGATTACTTAGATTTGGGTATTTAAATTTATATTATTATTAAAATTGCTATTTTATAGTAGTTCTTAATCTAATTGGTAATAGAGTTTGTATGAACTTGGAGTCCATATAGATTTATGTTTAGGTTCTCCATAAATAGCTTGTACTATTGTAATTGACAAGCGTTGATTGATGAATTATTGAATGTTCATGGGGTTCTGTCCAGTAATCGTTCTTTCTGGTCGTATTTCTGTTATTTTCATTGCTCCTACCTTCTCTCTCTCACTCCATCATCTAGTATAAGCTGTGATAATGGGCAGGAAAAATAAAATAAGAGGCACGATTCAGGCTTACAAGATAAGTATGACATTGCTGCCAGTGCTGCTCCCCTATGCATTGCAGTGCAGCATATAGCTCCTCTTTGGAAAGAAACTTCAAGAAGCAAGCCAGATGCAGTCAGGATTTCCTGATATAAAAGGCATCTTAAGTTGTCATACCAATAAATCTTGCACTTTACAAGTCGGTATAATCTTTGGCAATATCTAGCACATTATATACCAAACCTTTTAAATAATTTTATGATAAATGAAATTCTATAACCAGCACTTAAAATTCATAAACGTAGGTAAATAAATAAATTGGAAAATATATTACCTTATGAGAGCAACGAGCAAAGGTGGATGCAAAATTTGTGTAGGCCTCGACTAGATCAGGCTCTTGGTCGCAAATATATGATGAGGTTAGAGCCATCACAGACGCAGCATGAGTAAATCTTTCAAATGTGGTCACAAACAAAGGTCCATATTCTTCTCTGTGGCCAAATTCCTCGACCACAACAGAAGCTGAAACGTGGGTGTGTTGCACAAAAGAAAAGGGGATAAATGAGAAATCCAGTTCTTGTGCGATTAATAAAGAAATCCTATATTTTTAGCAAAACTGAAAATATAAAATGAAATGAAATCCTATAGTTGACTTCCAGAAAACAAAAGATAAATACATACAAAATTTATTTAGACAAAAGTCAAGAATACTAGTTGGAAAAAGATAGAAAAGACAATAAGAGAAATTGTGTCTGCTGGAAGCTTTTTATTTCATAATAAGAGCATGCTGGAAGCTTTTTATTTCATATGCAATAACACGTATCATTTACCTTGGATAAAAAAAAAATGAGAAATTTTTAAAAATAATAAAAGTTTCAAAAGATAAGTACATGAAAATTAGAAGCAATATACATAAGAAAGCTATAAAAATAGAAAAGAACCAAATAAACTTTAAAAGCAATATGTGTGAAAGATAATGTAACAATAAATATACATAATTTAAAGCAATGATACGAAACTACTAAAATGTACATTGAGCAAGGTAATATGGGAAAAACAAACAAAAGAAATCCAAAACATTTAGCTTATAGAATAGATTATACGGTCTATACAGTCTATTACATGGAGATGAGTACATGGGTATGATGATTGTTGGAAGATAGACACTAAAAATAGAGGCTAAGATGGTTTAGGAATGTACTTACAAATAAGTAGTCTAAAGCCTTTTAGTAACATTATGAACTTAAAAAGCAATTGCAAATGTAGTTTATTAATTCTCAATAAACTTGACTAGCTTATATGCTAAATGAATTCTTTATACAATTTTATTTATATAGAATTCTAAATACTCTTTACTAACAATGTTACTCTTCACTTATACTCATTCACACACTACTCCATTAACCACATTTATTTTTCTTGAGTTATCTCTTGAAATTCTATAAATATTTTAATAAGGATAATTAAGAATTTTCAATATTGAATTATTAATTACATTTTTTTAATTTTTTTATAGGACCCACATATTATGTTACAACATTATTTATGTTTAAAAAATATAAACAATTAAGAAAAAACAATTTAGCATACATTTTTTATGATAAAAATCTATTAAATTAATAATTATATGAATTGTTTAATTTAATAAAAAATAAAATATAATAATTATAATTAAATAAGAAAATAAAATAAAAACCACAAAAGAGAAATATTAAAGGTCAATTTTTTTTAAATGATGATGAATATTAGTCAATTAATTGGCAGTTAACACATCAAATATTAAACATATTGATATCTCTACTAATTAAAAATAGAAAATATGAAGGGTTATCCATTTAATGAGTAACCACAACATTTAGGTTGGAGAATGCCAAAACTTGTAAAAATATTAAAATGTTACATTAAGTTAATAAATAGATAATTGAATTATTGTATGAGGAAATAGATAGTTAAACTATACCTCAACAATCAGTTTTAAACATGTCATTTTTGGGGTTAGTATGACTTTTACATGTGAAAATGCAAAACACTCTTTTATAATAGTTATAAGATTATATGAGTATATGATTATTCTTATTATAGTTTTATACTAATATTACGTGAAAACTAAAATAAAGGGAAACGAATAGTGTGAACAACAAATACTATCATAATTGTTATAATAATATCATAACATCGTAAAATAAATACTATCATAATGTATAGTGAATGTCTTAGTAATTATTAATATAATGTCATGCATTGATAATAATGACGTAAGACAAGAACATTACTGGTTGAGAACAAATGATAACTAATTACATTTTTATAATTAATTAGTATTTTAAGGAATGTCAAAAGTTTAATTATATTTTTAAAACTAATTAGAATTTTTTATAATACCAAAAGATTTACAATTAATTAGTATTTTAAATAATGTCAAAAGATAACTAATTACATTTTTACAAATGATTAGAATTTTAGAGAATGCCAAAAGATTTACACTTAACTAGTATTTTAAATAATGCCAAAATATAATTAATTATATTTTTATAATTAATTAAAATTTTAAAGAATGTCAAAATATATGATATATATAATACATAGACAATTGAATTAGGTTATATGATGAAATACACCGATAAATATGGTAGACCTCATTAATCAAAATATGACATGTCATTTATGTGATAAGATAGTAATCGCTCATTTATAAATTTGATAAGATAAGAAGGCATGCTAGATGCTTTTTTAGATGACTATTCAACACTTTTATGTATACTTCAGCATGCCATCTCCACAACAAGGATGGTACTACGTGGTAATACAAGTGTTGATAAAAAATCGGGTTGAGACCTCCAACTTCAAAGTATAAGAGCTGTAGCCCTACCAACATATGAGAGGAATAATTTTGGAAGAAAATTTGGAATGGTTTCTCAATAAAGAGAGATATGAAGGCAATAGTTAGAAAGAAGAAGACATTAGAGTGAGGTGGACAAAATGGTCGTGAGACCTCACCCTATTTGGGGTATGATAATAGGGAAAAGAGAAGGCTGCATATTGGTTACTATCATAAAAATTCAGAATTGATCATAACACTTCGTTCATATACAGATTCTTAAATGCAAAGCTAATTCTGCAAATTAGAACCACTAAAAATTTCTATAAAACTAGTTCGAAGCTCGTTTCTGTGTGTTCTGAATCCATTTTCTAAATTACATAAAGGCAAAACAAAGAGCACAGCTGTACAAGAAGATATCTGTGTAGCAAAGTGTCAAATAGTTTTTCTATAGCAACGTTTCACATAAATACGTCACAGGAATGGTCAATAAGTCAATGCTTTAGAATAAGATAAATGACCATTCTGCTCAAAATGAATTTTCAATTATCTAATCCATATAAAAAGATATATTTTCAATAGAACTTGATTATTCAAATTGGGAAACTCTAGCAATCCCCTATCTCTAAAATTAAAAAACAGTGCATTTTATCCATCTTTAGATTCAAAGAAAGTACACTTTCAGTCCATAAAGATGGTCAAATTGAATACTTTAGTGTACTCAATTTTTCAAAAGTTAGACGATTTACGTGTACAAAATATAATAATAGTACTCAGAATCTTTCAAATCTTTGTTGCTAAAAATTTTTAATATGCATAGGAATAGTATGAAGGCTAAAAAGAAATAATCAAATTTTGAGAAAACTATAAATAAGAGCAATCTATCATGAGAGTTTTATTTTTGGCTCATCATGGGCTTTCACTTTCAAATGTGTTTAAACATTATTCTTAATTGGGGTGGGGGGAGCTTGCATATCCTAAAAATATGTGATGGGATTGTAAAGAATAGGCTATCTTATAGTTAGATTTTCTTTTGAGTAGACTGTTTACCCACATTTTGTATTTTTGTAACTATTTTTACATGTAAATACATTATGATGTTTCTAATAAAATGATAATAATAGTAAAGAGGATTACAGTACACATATAATGGGGACCTCCCGAGTTCCCTACCTAATGAGTTGTGCATGAAAAATCACTTTTTACTAAATAATTTGTTAAAAGCTCACTTTAAAATATCCTATATATATTTTACATGTTATAACTATTAAAAAATGTTCTTCTTTGCCCTGATAAGTTATTTTTGGTTTTTATCATCTGCCGTAAAAAGTCTCTCCAGAACCCTTCCCTATCCCATTTTGCGCACCATGAATTTTTTTTATAATAGACAACACTCAAGCACCCTACCTGCTTTGATAAAGCACTCATGACTTTGGAATGACAAGTAATTTGTAGATAGGCAATCTAGTATTGTAGGCAAAAGTGTCACAAAGTGCTGGCCTGCACATTAAACATATTAGTAAGCTTTATGTGTACACACTTAGGGAGACTTATAAATAGGTTAGTAGAAATCATCTAATAGATCCATATATAACATAAAATACAGAGCCCTGCATAGTAAACATGTTCTCCAATTTGAGGCACATGCGCAAGTATATTCAAATATGTTTTTCACAATATTCCATGAACAGTCTAGACAAACCAGAAAATTGATCTTAGTAGATGGAACATTGAATAAATTCCTATACCTGAGGACTGAATTGCTTGTGAAAGCGCACGGCAAGCAGCTGTAGATAAATTACCATTCTCCATGTGTTGAGACCTGAAAAGTTTCTCAAGCATGGGCCAAAATACTCTCAGCAGATCGGGTATAGTGTCATCAGTAGTTGACCCATTTGGCAGGCATGTTGTGACGTGGCTGAATACAGTTCCCATTCTGATAGTAAATAATCAGAGATAAGATCCGGAGAATCATACCATACAAAAGAAATATACAAGAAAAAAGCCAAAACATTTGGAAAAAGGATAGCCAACTTTTGCACATTCAACAAGACTAGAAATCTTCCATGTGCTATGTGTAGAGAATTATTTAGGGTTGGCAATTTTTCCTTACAAGATAAATCTCTACGGAGATTATTTGGTTGGAGGTAAGGATGAGGACAACAAAATGGAAAACAAAAAGAGGGAATGATCATCTGTATTTTATAATATGAGGCGAGTCATGGACGGGAATGATACCTCATTTTATTAAATATATAATTTTATTTATAATTTATAATTTTTTTAATAAATTAAGTCACATAAAATTCAAACTAATTCTAAGTAATGCACTATATATTATATATTTTATCTTTAAATTATGTTTTTATTCATTTAAAACATCAATAATTATTTTTTAAAAATTATTTGAACTATTTACTTAAACTTAAAATATCTAAAATCTAAAATCATATAATTATTTTATAATTTATTTTTATTACTTCAAACTTGTTTATAACAAAATTTTATCAATGTTATTTAGTATAAAAAAAATTGTTTATTTTTTATATTTTTATTTTTCTTCTTATCAGATAATATTATTTATTGACTATAAATTTTATTTTCCTTCTCATCATAAAATATTTATTATTGAATAGTTTTTTTATAATTTTTCTTTTATATAAAAGAAAAATTATTATGAAATTAAAATCAATAGTTTTAATATTACTTGCCCGTTCCCGATTTGGGATCCCTATTCTAACTGTGGATTTTCGATAAGTCTCTGCAAAGATTTTAAGTAGGAATGGAGGATAAATTCAAAATTGTGAAAAGAGAATGAAGAGAAGTCCTCTGTCCCATCCCGTTGACAATCCTAGAATTATTGGATGATACGAATTTATATCGTTTTTATTATAAGAAACATAATATTAAATGAATAAGCAAACGAGTACAATTGCTCAGCAAAAAAAGCAAATGAGAACAATTGGTGGACCAATAATCAACTAAACGGAGGAAACAAAATCTAAACATAAGTTTTGATTTATTTTTTTTCAATTAAAATTTTTTAGGATTGGACTTATCATCTATGAACAAGGCTATATAGCACAGGCCACTGTATACCAGCATGCACCCAACTTTAAAAATACCCATATCCATATATCTGGAAAATCGTCCAAATTCATCTAACAAAAGGTCTGGTGATATTTTAAAAAAAAGTTTTAGTACCATATTTAAATTATCTAGAAAAAATGAAAAAAGAACTGAAAAATAAAATCAATCACTGGAAAACACTCGATCGTGGTTGAATTCACGACAGTGTAGCCGTGCTAACGAGTTATTTAGTGTCACTCATTAGTAGTCAACATATGTATATATTAGTCGCATATTATTCTTACATTAATTAGGAATAATTTTTATTCTTATTCTGTGTATAATTAGGAATTAAAGTCCTATTTAAGGTTAATGAATTAAAATAAGTCTTTTACAATTAATTTGGTATCAAACAAAAAAAGGAGAGAAAAATAAAAAAAATTCCACAGCCTATTTTTTCCTTTTAAAAACCCTAATAATAGCACAAAGGTAGTGCTGCCGTCGCCATCTCTGCCCTGCACCGACGACAGCCACTGATGCTCTCCCTGAGACCAATGATGCCTATTTTCCTATTGTGCTGACAGTTTCTTTGAAAGATCTGTTCTTGTTGCCTCCTGACTGCTTATTTTGCGTCGCTGACAGCCTAGTTTCTCTACCCATAACCTGCCGCTACTGTCTCACTGTTCAATGCTATCAGCCATCTATAATGCCTCTGAGTTTCTGCTTCTGTGCTGTTGGACCGTCACTTCCACCAGCCTGTGCCAATGCCATCATACACAGCCAGCATTGCTACTCTTTCCACCACCAGCTACTCTGCCTCTATGTTTAGCAGTGGGTCTCCCTCTTTCCATTGGACCTGATTTGAGTTTCTATGGCTAAAACTCTTCTACCATGAATATCTCATTCCATACTATTTATCATCACAAAACCCCTGAACTTTATGCTCTCTATTTTTTATGTCACCAGTGTTCCAAGATTTTTTTCTTCATATCAATTTACCATCACTATATCTCTTCCTACGGATTTAGAATCTTCCATTGTAATGGGGTATCAAACTGACAGTAAAATCGTCTCTACCAAGGCTATATACATGATACTTCTTCCTCAATCAATATTAAATAGAATAACACATTATTCTGTTTGGTGCAAGATTTTGGAAATGGCACATAAAAGAAAACCTCCATTATGGGAAGTGTAATATTATTTGGATGACAGCATAATTCTAATCATCCTATATTTAAGCAATGGTCTCAATTATTCTAGCCATTCTATATATAAAGTTCGCTTGTAATTAATTGTTAAGACTCAAATAACATATAAAATGATAGTTAGCTCACCTCCTAATACCTTGCTAACCTTTTTTTTATCATGGTATCACTGCGTAAGATAATAAGCCATCCTAATTTTAAGTATTTAAAACATTTATTTCCAACCATGTTTTCAAATAAGACAATTAATTTTCAATGTAAAATTTGTAATTTTGCCAAATATAACGTACCTCCTTTTCCAACTCTGAATACAAACCCTTTAAACCTTTACAATAATTCATAGTAATGTACGAGATACTCCTGTTTTCTGAACCACTCATTCTAAGTGATTTGTCACATTTACTGATGATCATACTCAAGTTTGTTGGGTTTCTTTTGAAAGAAAAAAACGAGGTTCGTAATGTTTCTGTTAGATATATATTAATTGTGATTAGCTGTATATTAGGTATATATATCTAATTAGCTTAATTATAGGGATCCTATTTAATAACTTTCCTAAGTTAGAATCTTAGCTTTGTGTATTATCTTTCAATGGATTCAAGTGAAATAATCCTATTCAATCTTGAATAACATGGTATCAGAGCATTAGGGTTACAAAGTTGGAATTTTTTCGTCCAAATTAGGGTTTGGTTTTAGGTAAACACAAATTAGGTGTTAGTGCATTTTTGGGTCCCAACTTGGAACACCCTTTTCGAGTCAACATTTACTCTCACCGCCGACACAGGGAGGAAGCCCAGCCTCCGATCGGCAAAACCCCGAAGTACAGTGATCAGACGAGCTGCAAGTGGTCCCCACGCGCCACCGCGAGTTTCTGTAGTCTTCCCACGCGTCGGCGCGTGACGGCGCATCTCTACCTGAAATCTTCTCCGGTCAACCTCGTACTGCTCGCCGGCATTCCCCTGTGTCGTCTGTGGTGGTTCGACACTCATTGGTTCAGGTTTGGGTTCTTCCAATTTGGGTTTTGGCCAATTTTGTGTTCTTGTTCGCTGCCTTTTCTATTTGTTGCTTTGTTGGATTTTGTTTGTTCGCTTGTTCGCTGTCTTGTTTGTAGGAGTTATGACTGAAAAGAAATCTAGTGTTGTGACGGATATGGTGCCTGTAATGTCTAAAATTACGGACCATAAGCTCAATGGCTCGAATTATTTGGATTGGAGCAAGACCATTCGACTTTATTTGAGAAGTATTGATAAAGATACTCATTTGACTGACGATCCTCCTAACGATGATTCAAAGCAGACATGGCTTCGAGAAGACGCTCGTTTATTTCTGCAGATTCGAAACTCTATTGAGAGCGAGGTAATTGGCTTGATCAATCATTGTGAGTTTGTTAAGGAATTGATGGATTATTTGGATTTCTTATATTCTGGTAAAGGAAACCTTTCTCGCATGTATGAGGTATGCAAGGCATTTTACCGTGCAAACAAGCAAGATCAGTCTCTCACGAGTTATTTTATGGAATTTAAGAAGACTTATGAGGAGTTCAATAGTTTGATGCCTTTTAGTCCTGATGTGAAGGTTCAGCAACGCCAACGGGAGCAAATGGCTGTCATGAGTTTTCTTGCTGGTCTTCCCTCTGACTTTGAGACTGCTAAGTCACAGGTTCTTTCTAGTTCTGAGATCTCCTCTTTACAAGAAGTATTTAGTCGAGTACTTCGTACAGAAGGCACTCCACCTGCTCAATTAAATGGTGCTTTAGTCAGCCGAAATAATAATTATGAGCCTGGAAGGTCAACCTATATGAGTGAAAACAAAGGAGGCGGCTCGCAAGGGTTTGAAACTCGACCACAGGATCCGGGAGGAATTGTGTGTTACTATTGTCACAAACCAGGACATACGAAATGTGACTGTAGAAAGCTTCAGTACAAGAATCAGAAAGGTCACTCGGCCCATATTGCATCCACTTATGATACCTCTGAAAAATCGGTTCTTATCTCTGTAGATGAATTTATCAAATTCTCACAGTATCAAAAATTACTAAAGTCTTCATCACCTTCTGTCACTGCTATTGCTGATTCAGGTAAACTAAATGCGTGTCTTCTTTCTTCATCTTCCAAATGGGTTATTGATTCTGGTGCTACAGATCATATGACAGGTAATTCTAGTCTCTTTTCTACTCTTCAGTCACACACTTCCACCTCTACTGTTACCTTAGCCGATGGGTCATCATCTCGTGTTCTTGGATCTGGCACAATCACTCCTACTCCTTTGCTTCCTTTGTCATCTGTCTTACATTTACCTACCTTATCCTGTAAGTTTACTCGCAATCTTAATTGTTGCATTGCATTGCATCTCATTCTTTCCCGATCATTGCTTATTTCAGGATCTTATGACGAAGAAGACTATTGGTAAAGGACATGAATCTGGGGGCCTCTACATTCTTGACAAACCAATACCGAAATCTGTTGCTTGCTTTGGTGTAACCTCTCCCTTCGAGGCACATTGTAGACTGGGTCATCCATCTCTTCCTTTACTCAAGAAGCTTTGTCCTCAGTTTAGTAAGGTGTCTTCATTAGATTGTGAGTCTTGTCAGTTTGCAAAACATCATCGTCTTAGTTCGAGTCCAAGAGTTAATAAACGTGCTAGTGTTCCTTTTGAATTAGTTCATTCTGATGTTTGGGGTCCTTGCCCTATTTTGTCTACACCTGGATTTAAGTATTTTGTTACTTTTGTAGATGATTATTCACGTGTAACTTGGTTATATTTAATGAAGAGTCGCTCTGAGTTGTTTTCTATTTTTTGTGCATTTTGTGCTGAAATTAAAACTCAATTTAATGTTTCAATTCGTACTTTGCGAAGTGATAATGCTAAAGAATATACGTCCGCTTTGTTTCAATCTTATATGGTTCAAAATGGCATGCTTCATGAAACTTCTTGTGTTGATACTCCATCTCAAAATGGAGTGGCAGAACGTAAGAACAGACATTTTCTTGAAACTACACGTGCCTTATTATTTCAAATGAATGTTTCTAAACCTTTTTGGGCTGATGCAGTTTCAACAGCATGTTTTCTTATTAATCGCATGCCCTCATCTGTTCTTCATGGTGAGATTCCTTACAACATCCTGTTTCCTAATAAGTCACTATTTTCGGTTGACCCTAAGATATTTGGTAGCACTTGTTTTGTTCAGGATGTTCATCCGCATGTTACTAAATTAGATCCCAAGTCTTTAAAGTGTATCTTCCTTAGTTATTCTCGTCTTCAGAAAGGTTATAGATGTTATTGTCCTAGTCTTAACAAATATCTTGTCTCAATTGATGTTACCTTCATGGAAGACACACCCTATTTTTCGTCTTCTTCGCCTCCCGCACGTCAGGGAGAGGATGATGATTTGTTAGTTTATTCTATCACTTCATTTGAACCTGTCTCGAATCCAACTTCTGTCAAGCCTCCTATTATTCACGTCTACTCCAGATATAGACCTTCTGATTCATGTCCTGCACCTGCTCCTACGTCTTCAGATCCAGTTATGAGCGATGATCTTCCTTTTGCATTACGCAAAGGTAAACGTCAATGTACTTATCCTATTTCTTCTTCTGTTTCTTATAACTGTTTGTCATCTTCCTCTTGCTCTTTTATTACCTCTCTTGATTCTATTTCTATCCCTAAAACTGTTCACGAAGCCATATCTCATCCTGGTTGACATCATGCAATGATAGAAGAAATGAATGCTTTAGATGACAATGGTACTTGGGACTTGGTTGATTTACCTTCGGAGAAACGAGCTATAGGATGCAAATGGGTGTTCACAGTTAAGGTTAATCCGAATGGGTCAGTTGCTTGATTAAAGGCCCGTCTTGTTGCTAAGGGATATGTTCAAACCTATGGAGTGGACTATTCTGACACTTTCTCTCCTATTGCTAAATTGACCTCTGTTCGGTTGTTTATTTATATGGCAACTACTCATAATTGGCCTTTGCATCAACTAGATATCAAGAACGCTTTTCTTCATGGCGATCTTCAAGAAGAGGTGTATATGGAGCAACTTCCTAATTTTGTTGCTCAAGGGGAGTCTGGGCGAGTTTGTCGTCTCCGCAAATCTCTGTATGGTTTGAAACAGAGTCCTCGTGCTTGGTTTGAAAAATTTAGTCAAGCTATAGAAACGTTTGGTGTGATGAAAAGCAAGTCTGATCATTCTATGTTCTACAAACAATCAGAAGCTGGTATCATTCTTTTAGTTGTGTATGTGGATGATATTGTTATTACTGGAAGTGATACTACGGGAATTTCATCTCTTTAAGTCTTTTTTGCATACTCAATTTCACACGAAGGATTTGGGAATGCTAAAGTATTTCTTGGGTGTTGAAGTCACAAGGAGTAAAAAAGGTATCTTTCTATCTCAGAGAAAATACGTTCTTGACTTATTAACTGAGACAGGAAAATTAGGAGCAAAGCCTTGTAGTGCTCCAATGAATCTGAACATCCACTTTACAGGAGATGGAGAACTATTTAAAGATGCTGAGAGATATCGAAGGTTGGTTGGAAAGCTGAATTACCTTACCGTGACTTGTCCAGACATTGCATATTCGGTCAGTGTTGTTAGTCAATTTATGACATCCCCAACAGTTCACCATTGGGCAGCGTTAGAGCAAATTTTGTGTTACTTGAAAGGAGCACCTGGAGGTAGTATCTTGTATGCAAATCATGGGCACACTCATATTGAATGTTTTTCATATGCAGATTAGGTAGGTTCCAAAGTGGATAGAAGATCCATATCAGGCTATTGTATTTTTGTTGGAGAAAATTTGGTCTCATGGAAGAGTAAGAAGCAGAATGTTGTGTCACGATCGAGTGCAGAGTCAGAATATAGGGCTATGGCACAGTCTGCGTGTGAGATAATGTGGATATACCAGCTCTTGAATGAAGTAGGTCTTAAAACTTCAGTACCAGCAAAATTGTGGTGTGATAACCAAGCTGCTCTTCATATTGCTTCTAATCCTGTGTTTCATGAGCGAACTAAACACATTGAAATTGATTGTCATTTCGTCCGCGAGAAAATTCAGCAAGGTTTGATTTCTACAGGATATGTGAAGACTGGAGAACAACTAAGAGATATCTTTACGAAAGCTTTAAATGGGGTTCGGGTTGATTATCTTTGTAACAAGTTGGGCATGATTAATATCTATGCTCCAACTTGAGGGGGAGTGTTAGATATATATTGATTGTGATTAGTTGTATATTAGTTATATATATCTAATTAGCTTAATTATAGGGATCCTATTTAATAACTTTCTTAAGTTAGAATCTTAGCTTTGTGTATATATATGTGTATTATCTTTCAATGGAATCAAGTGAAATAATCCTATTCAATCTTGAATAACACCATTAAATTTCACCATATGATTCAAACCCAATTTTAAGCTCAAATCCAAGTCCTCATGACAGATAATGGCACATAATACTTTAAATGCATTTTGGAATACTATCTCCAAAAACATAGGATAGTACACCAAAGTTAATTGTATTCACACTTCTCAACAAAATGAGATAGTAGAACAAAAAAATATACATCTCCTTAAGGTAGCTCGAGTTTTAATATTCGCTCCAAACATGCCAAAAACATTTTGGAAAGAATGTCATTTTAACGACCATCTATCTCATTAATCGAACGCCCAGCAACGTTCTTTCATTCAACACAAATTAAAAAATTCTTCCCTGCATTACATCTTCATTATGACCTCTCTCTTCGAGTGTTCAATTATGTCACTTTTGCTCACATTCAGTCTAATTACATATCCAAATTAGATCCTAAAGTAACTAAATGTGTTTTAATTGAGTATTCTTCTACTCATAAAGGTTATAAGTATTATGATCCTTTTACAAAAAGGATCATTGTTTGTCATGATATTACATTCTTTGAAAACACATCTTACCACAAAAAGCCCTCTATTCGGGGGAGAACTCAAGAAAATAGAGCTCTTTTCATTTGTTGAAATTAATGGCTTAAAAAAATAAGAAAAGTCTTTTGACTTGGACTTGAGATGCTAAATGAATATTTGTAGCTAAAAGGTTAACATTGACATATCTTGAAGTCAAAAGGTTAGAGTTATATGGAGAGAAGATTGATTACATGTGATCCTACCATTTTAATTGGAATTAGAATTGATGGTTATTGATATAGTGTTGCACAGGTTAACAAGTCCCTTGCATGAGTTAAAAGTGTTGCACTTAAAAACTGATCCAACGAGAGATGTAAAGGTGCAGCAAACAATTAAGAATATTATGGGTATTTTTAGGATTTTATTTTAAGTCTGTGTGAGACTTGGGTGTAATGGAGCTTCAGGTTTCCTAGTATTGCTCTTGGGATATAAGTATTGGGTATTGGAAAAAAAGACTATATTCAAGAGCTAATATTAGTGGATTTATTTGGGATCTTAGGTGTGGACTAGGCAATTTTCCAAACCACATTAATTTCTTGTCTTCTGGTGTCTTGTTGATTTTTGCTCCTGCATTTGTTTTTTTCACTTTTGTTCTTGTTTTTTGTTATTTTCAATTTTGTTGTGCCCAACAAAATTAGCCCTCGAACGAGAACACATATAACACCCTTAGACTCAAACCGTGTCTTATACCAAAGACTAGCTATTTAACCGCATCCTGCTTAATTAAGCATCCATACTCCATCGAATTCACACGCGCTGTAACAGATGGCCAAAGAACCCATACCAACTTAATAACACCTCAAGAGTCACTATGAATCTAGAACATCATCACATAATTCCCATCGCGATTCAAACTGATTCTTCAATCTTAACTCAAAGGTTAACTATATATATCCTACAAACTTCATAAATATTTAAGTCTGTCATTAGGTTGTCTCACTCTCGCTCTTAATTCATTGCTCTAAGTGTGTCATTGTTGAAGGAAACATTTGTTGCAATTGGAGTTTATCTCTGTCACACTTTTACTCTATTTGTGCCCAACTTTGTCTCTGCTCGATTGAAAAAATTGAGTTCTCATTGCTTGGTTCTATGTGGGTCAACTTTTTTGGTCCTTCAACCCCAAGAAATCTTTAGTCTTTAACTACTTTGATAACTCTTTAGGTCATACTTTGTATCTGAACCCAATAGTTATCAACTATAAATTGTTTGGGACTAGTGCACCCATTGTTTATGAGTGATTACACTCCACATGAAGATACAAGTGCAGCTATGATCAAATTACTGCTCATGTACTCATTGTGTTCAACTTCATCTACAAGCGAATCTTCTCAAATTCAATTACAACTGTGTGGCAGGTCTATTGATGTCACTTGATATTGTCTAGGGTTTATACTTATGTTTCATTTTTGTATTTTTTTTTTAGCAATCCAAGCTGTATATACTGCTCATGTACTCATTGTGTTCAACTCCGTTCTACGGTTTTTATATTCTCAACAACCCATATATATATATATGAAATGAATATAGTTGGAGAGATTTGAACCCAAACCGTATGCTTACATGTTAGAAGATTCTTAGCAACTAATACTCTTAAAAGCTCAAGTTCTTAGGACGTACGCTAACAATCTTTTAATATGATGTATTATGAATCTTAACAAATTTTATTTCATTGCATTAGATGAAGTTGAGCCATTTAGTAGTTTAGGAAATGTCAAGGATGTTGGTTAAAGTAGTTCACAAAAAATGTCCTAATAAATCCTATGTTAGAAATATCGTTGGCATAGTTGTAGAGTATTATGCAGAGAGAGGAAATAAATAAGAGGGAAGGAGCTGCTTGTAATCAGTCCTAAGTTTTGGCCTGTATCAACTGTGATAGTAAACATTTCAAGATTGCTTCCAATCTACACTCACGCAAAATTCTCTGGACTATCTTCTCCTAAAGCATTGAAAGGCTGTGTTCTAGGAAGTCATGGCATCTCCCAAAAAAACCACCGCTATGTTTCGCGCGAGTGACAAAATCAGCCACTTTCAAGCATGGAAGGTTTGGGGATTTGAGGATCCAACATGGTGGAATTTTCCAATCCCTCCACCGCTACCATTTTGCACAAGAGGTTGCAATCAGCCATCAAATTAAACTGAATCTGTTATCAATTTACCTAATCTATTTTCAGTCCACATCAAATCCACTCTCAATTCACATCATTTCCCCAATAGGAACCAAAGATAAAGTTGATATTTACAGTCTTATCAAATAAAACATGATAAAGAGTAAAGCAAAGATAAAGCAAATAGACGGATAAGTCCATGATTTTTCTCAAACAAACACACATATAGAAAGCAGAATTTTGTTATAGCAGCAACAACAAATAAGGTGGGGCAGCATTCAATCATAGATGAGACATCTTCATAACTTTTTCGACTTCCCCTTTAAATCCTCAAGAATTAAGTTGTTCCTTTATTTGGGTTCTGTAAGTATAGGTGATATGCACTTATATCTTGTGACTATTGGGTAAGCTTATTTAGTTTTATAATTTAAAAGTATGGTAAATCAAATTCAGATTTTCAAAAATTGAGATTTTCAGGGGTAAAATGAAATTTATATATTTTAGTAATAGAAAATTAAAAAAAAAAAAAAAAACATTTGTTGTCCCTTTCCACCCCTTTCCCCTGCCATCAACCCCCACCACCCATGTCACCAACAGCAGCAGCCGATTGTCCCACCTCAGAATCAACCATTCCCAGAAAAAAGACAATTGAATTTCTTTGAAGCTATATATCCCCACGAGTCTCCAAAACCACCATAGTATAATAGAATTAATTGGAAACTACTAATTTGAACCCCTCACTTTATCTGAAAGATCATACAATATAAAACATTGAATACAAATGAATAGGTGCAATCAAAGACGAAGTAAAGTTGTTCAAATGGTTATGGTCGAATACAAATGAATGGGTCCAATCATGCTTTCCAACTTTTCCTCTCTCTTAATTGGCGTGTGCTTTGCAAACAATTCGTATGACATTAATCACTTATTCCTACACTGACCAATTGCATCTTCTTTGGTCCAAGGTAAAAAGGAATATAGTACAATGGGCTATTTTAGGATCATTCCAATATTTGTTGATAGAAATCTTTCATGGGAAAAGGAGTACTATAAAGGCAAAGAAGGCTCAGATTTTGTGGATTTGGTATTGTGGTGCGGGAGAAACTCTTTGGGTGGCGTACATGGTGAGGAATAATAAAATTGTTGATGATGCAGAGAATGATAGCAATTATTTGTGACAGAATTTTGTTTTTGGCTTCCTCTCCTTCGGCACAAAGTGAAATTGGTCTCATTATTTACGAAAATTGATAGTTTAGTCCTATTATTTTTGGGCTGAGCCCAATTGGTCCCACAAATTTAAAGAGCCAAATAAATCCAAACCTAGTTTTTCTGTTTAAATTATAAATAATGAGACATGTGAAAGACGTTTGATCTTCGTTAAGGGTATTGGATGAAGTTACCAATTTTGGCACCAAATAAAGGTATAATATCCTAAGATTCTAAGATTTTTGTTACATATGATTTGTTTTTCAAATTTTCTTAATTGTTGTAGCTTGCAATTATTAACTTAGTCATTGTTAATTAGGCATGTACTCAAAAAAATGTATTTTTCGATGACATTATGTTAATTGGACCAATTGGACTATTTATTTATTTATTTAAAGTATAGACCTAATAATTCAACCAAATAATTACAAGACTAAAGTACTTATTTTGTAATAATTAAGGGACTAATACAACTATTTTCCCTCTTTTTGGGCATCATTTTCTAAAGAAGTAATTATTACTCCATCTTAAGTTTTAATTGGAAAGCTTGTACATGCTAACTATAGTCATGAATTTTTGTCCCAGCGAATTGTAATACATACAGCTATTTTATTTTCAAGTAGATTTTTTTTTAAGTAGATTGTTGGTCCATATTTCAATTATTGTCCTTTGTATTGATACATTATGATTTTTCTTATAAAAAATCATTTACAAATGAATGACTTTGGAGATTGACATTAATGGTATCTAGTCCACTCACTGGTCATTTATTTTAATAGTATATACTGTTAATATTACAATAAGCTCCTAGTAGCAGGTTCCAATAATCTTCACTATATCTAGGATATTATTTTTTATTTTTTGTACCAGAAAGATATACATATCTACAAACAATGGCCATATGTCATAAGGAAGTCCAAATAACGTACCTGTTCAGTCCTCTAGAGGCGGAATTCAAAATCTGTGTATAAGTAGCTGGATTCTGCCTCAAACAGCGGTTGTTATCATCATTAACCTGAAAGAAGATTTTATTAGTGTTCAGGTTTGCAAGTGTTTTCCAATTGCCATTCCATAAATCTTTCTAGTTTAGAAAGATATGTCTGAGGGAAAATGTAAGGAAAAAGTACCCTTATTGTCCTTAAACTAATGTCTTTAAGACAATTTAGTCCATAAATTTTTAATTAGTATATTTTAGTCCCTAAACTTTAACAACTTAGGACGTCATGTACAAAAATATATTCCTAAATTATTGTTTTTTGGACACTTTAGACTAAAACTTTATTAAGATGAAACACTTTAGTACCTAACATTTGCTAAGATCAGACACAAAATGTAATGGGGTCCTTTAAGAGGAAGAAAGAAAAATGTTGCAGTAGTGTGCGAAAAATTCCATTTTCAGATCGTCTTTCAGCAGCAACTATTCATGCTTTCCAGAGAGTGACGGGATTGGAAAAGGTGGTAATTTAAGACAAACCAAAACACCATACCAACATGGGCAACCTGACACAACTGACAGAACCAACATAACCCATATGCTAAAGTGGTCAAACACATTAAGGCACAACATAATAACCAGAATCAACAGGAACATAACAAAAATTGAAGAACAAAGGAGGCTAAAATAAATTTTAATTTATTAAAAATTGAAAACCAAAATGAAACAAATTTCATCAAATAAAAAATATGATATCAACTGACAACAAAAGAAAGGATTAATTAATTCCAATTTCTCCACCTCATATATATATGATACCATAGCCTCATAGAAAAAGAATGGAGCAACATGGGAAAACGTGATAATAGCCTCAAAAAGGCATTGATATTACGATATCAATATTGAAAAGGCAATAATACTCCATGGATCTCGTAAACTATACTAATAGTCCCTATATTATTTCTAACTCTACACTCTGATATCCCCTTATTATTTTCTCTTATAATTTAGTCCCTATATACTTTAGTTTTAATAAATATAGTCCCAAAATTTAGATCAAGTTGAAATTAAATAAACATTATAAGTCATATTGTTCACACATTAGTCACATTGGAGTTTAAATTAACCAAGTTAAATATTTTGACTTTTTTATATTTTATGATTTACTAAACATTCATTTTTAAATTTATTTCGGCATACATATATATATCAAAATGTTAAAAAAGAGTAAATTTAACCTCCAACGCGAGTAGCATGTGATCAATTTTGACTGATGTTCAATTTTAAGTTTCAATTTTGAACCATGACATTTAATTTTGGGACTAAATATGATAGGTTGTGGCACAACAAAACCCGTTTGTCAAATAGGTTGTACTTCATTTTCTCAAATTTCTACCCAATGTTTGTAAATTAAATTTTGCTATGTAAAGTTGTCATTGTTTTGATGACATTTCCATGCAACCTTGTTGTGGGCCTTTATTAGTTTTGGGAGTTAAGTGAAGTTCAAATCCTTGTTGGTATCTTTTCCTTTTGCATTAAGCATTTTAGTATATTAATTTTTTTGTTTATTTCCTCTTAAAAGAAAAGGAAAACAAAACGTAATGCCACAGGTTGAAGAGAAAGAAGAAAGGGTTGGAGAGAAATAAGAAATACTTTGGTTACAAAAGCTAGAAACTAGAGAATTTCTAAATAACATCTTTTTAGGAAAATATATTTATTGAATTGTATTTCTTATTGCGGTGAATTTACACGTGCTTCTACTACCTATTTATAGTCAAATTAAGGAAAGTAAAAAATCCCCTAATAATTAATACAAATCTCCTTCATTGAACTATTGTAGTCGCACACAATAAAAATTGATATCCTAATTAATGTACATGATCGAATAACTACTTACTAGAGATTTCAACGCTCTCCTTCAAGTTGAACCATAGATTATTATGAATTGCAAATGAAATCATCAAAGCTTGGCTGGTGAAGCCATTTGATGAAGATATCAGTAGTTTGCTCTTTTGTTGGGATACAGGTCATGCAAATAAAATCTTCAACTTTTTCTTTGATGATGTGTCTATCCACTTCAACATAATTGGTTCTGCCATGCTAAACTAGATTAAGGGAAATGTTGATGGCTAGTTTGTTATTGCAATAAAGTTTGAAAAGAATCTTAACTACAACATGAAGCTCATTTAAGAGTTTTCTCAACTTAATAAGTCACATATTCCTTGTACTACAACCCTAAATTTAGCTACAATGCTACCATATTTTGCTTCTTAATTCTCCAAGTCACTAAATTCCCGAATACAAAGGTACAATATACAGTAGTGGATCTTCTATATTCTATTGAGATAGCCCAATAGTCAGTAAAGGGTTTTATTCCTTTATTTTCATTTTTCTTGAAGAACAAACCTCTATCAAAAGACCCATTTAGATATAGATAATTTTATAAATAGCTAAAAAATAAGCTTCCTTTGAGGAATGCACGTGTTGGGTTATCACACTACCTATAAATGTAATGTCAAGTATGGTGTGAGCCAGATATATCAATTTTCTTAATAATCTTTTATACCTATCTCTGTTTTTTTTGCCTCGATTGGAGTGCCATTTAATTTCTATGCGGTCATTCCAATCTCAGTGAGAAGATTGAGTACATATTTTCATTGATAAACACTATTTTTTTTACTTTGCAACCTTCATTGCTACGAAGTATTGCATTGTCCCAGATCATTGGTTTCAAATTATGTTGCCAAATTTATTTTCTCTCAATTTCCTCCAAGTTGTCACCAGTCAAGATTATATCATCAACATAGACTATTAAGATTGTTTTCTTCCAATCTCTATCATGCTGAAAAAATAGCGTTATTCGATTAGCCTTGCTAGTATCCTTTTTTCTTTATCGTGTTTGTAAATATATCAAACTATGCTTGAGGTGATTGTTGAAACCATACAAAAACTTCTTCAATTTAGTCACATTTTCTCCTCTTAGTTGTTGTACATTCCGATCCAAATTTGTTGCTACTGACAAGAGAATACCTATTCACGAGTGTTGGCAATTTCGTAGACATACTTTTCATATTGTAATGTTAATAGCCATTAAGACTACTCACAAGAAGTATCCAGATATTATGTCATGCATATTGGCTACAGTGCTTTAATGACACGCATTCATATCTAAGTACATATCATATACGCTTTTGTTATGTTCTTAATATAAGCCTTATTTTTATTGAATGGATCAATCCCACTATCAATCCCTAAAGGATCCCACACAAATCCTCCCTTTACTGCATAAAATTGAACTCTCAGTTTTACATGCGGGATTGATCCCACTTTGATCCACAATCAATCGTGTACAATTTGGTCAACTTTTAAATTTGGAGGTCTGAAGAGTTGGATCGATCCCCATACGTGTTGGATCGATCCTCATGTTGGTTGGATTGATCTCCCTCAAGGATGCATCGATCCCTTCGATAACAACTAGATTTTTTCACGTATTTTTTAATCCTAGTTAGCCCCTAACCACCAATAATATTTTGACACGTCAGCAAGTAATATATTTTCTACTAAGTTTTCATAAAACGATATGACGTATCATTATCTACATATAAATAGATGCCTACACTTTTGACTTAAAGTTACTTGCTAATTTTTTTATTCATGTTCTTAAGCTTAGCATCATCTTTTCATCTTTTACATCTATGCTAATACATGCCTGTTTTATTCTTTGATCTTGACTCCATTATATTTTATGATTATGTTAGTATAAATTTAAGTCTATTCATTATATTGTGACTCATTGATTACAGAACTGTGCTTAAATTTTACTTATTTTAGGGTTTTCAAGTTGCTTCTTGTTTACATTTGCTTGTTTGACTGGAGCGTTTGATAGGATTGTTTTTTGCATTAGTCCATCTAATGAACCCATTGCACTTGTGTTATTTGAGCTAACCTTTCAGGTTGTTCTGTGAACATGTTCAATAGCTTGAGAAGAGTTTATCGAAACATTGATCTAGATCCGCTTACCTACTTTGAAGAGATTTTAAAGAAAAGAGCGACGGACTCGTAAGTAAAATATACAGGGACATTATCACTATAAGGGTAGTCTAAGATCTCTTGAACTAGAACATTGATTTTTTCATAGTGGACAAGTTAAGTGGTCACAATGGACCGATGGTTTTCCTCTTAGGTGTTGACATAAGTCATTTTCAACTAAAAATTTGGTGTCATTTTTCTCTTTACCTTTACTGTTAATTCGTAATTGCATGTCTGGCTATTTTGATTAATTTAAAATTGTCATAATAAGTTACTCACCCCATCTAAGCTTATTATATCCATACACTAGGTATGCTTAGTGATTTGATTTGTAAGGAACAAAAATGGACCAAATAAAAGAAAGTGGGTCATCTATTCTTTAATGGATATAGTTACCCTTACCGTAAGGCTCACATGCAAGCCAAAAGTATGGAATTTTATTCTTGATGATTGGGAACTACTTTCAATAACTAAAAATGGTGTAACAACCATAAAGAAAAGAAAAGAAAAGAGTGGACCTCTGAAGAAAGCACCTTTAGTAGGTCAAATCAAAAAGGTCTAAACTCGATCTTTGCTGCAGTGTCGATTGATGAATTCTATTGCATCTCTGACTTTGAGCCTGCCAAAAGTGCTTGGGATGCTCTCGCACTAGCACACAAGGGTACTTTCCAAGTAAAACCAAAAAAAACTTAGAATGCTCACCACTCAATTTGAATCTCTCAAAATGGGAGAAAGTGAACCCTTTAATAAATTTTATGCAAGATTTTGTGATATCACTAATACTTGTTCAAATCTTAGAGAAAAGATTGAATAAGCTAAGCTGGTCAGGAAGCTTCTTAGCTCTTTAAGAGAACAATTCAGACTGAAGGCAACTGAACAATTCAGAATGAAGGCAACTGCAATTAAGGAAAGCAAGAATGTTAACACATTAAATTTGAATGAGCTAGTCGGATCAATATAGACCTACGAACTTTCTCTTGAACCACCAAGGAAGAACAAGAACATAGCCTTCAAGAGTAATAGGAAAGAAATCTCTGACAGTGATGATGACATGAATGATGAGTCACTGGTTATGCTAGCATGAAAATTCAATAAATTTTTAAAGAAAAAGAATCAACAAGACAATCAATCTAGTAAGGGACAATTGAGTCGTTTTAGAGATCGAAAGTCCAAGGAACCCAAATTTCCTAGCACCGATGGTAAGAAATCTGAGCTTATTGTCCTTCAATGTTTTACTTGTAGTGGTTTTGTTCACATTTATGCAAATTGTGGTAACAATAAAAAGAAGGTTGGAAGAGCCTTCATCACGACTACCAAAGCACAACACACTAATTCAGACTCTAGCTCAAATGAGGATGATGAGGGAGTAGACTCTGCTTCTTTACTATCTAAATTTAAAGTTTCGAGTTTTGAAAGAATTGTCCATGGACTACTTAGGTGCTAAAAGTAAAAAAGACAAATTGCTTATTGAAGTAACTAAATTCAATATTACAATAAATGCTCATAAGAAATACTCCTCTAGCTTAGGGTAAAAAAAGAAAGAATTGTTTGAATATATTAGTGCTTTGAATCCGAGTCTTACAAGAACAAAACAGGAAAACAGCAAGCTCAAGCAAGAACTCAGTGCTGCTAAAGAAACTGTGAGAAACTTAACCATAGGTGCTAAAAAATTGAACAAAATCCTAAACTATGGAAAGCCACATAAAGATATGCTCAGCCTTAGATACATAGATGAACACTCAACACCTTCATCATCCAAAACTCAATTTGTGAAACCCGTTGTCACTTAAGGAAGAAAGGTAAACACTGCATCTCTCCACTCTAAAAAGAATTTATTTGTTCCCATCTATAATCAATGTGGTAGAAAAGGACAAATTAGACCTAGGTATAGATTTCTTCATACCTATGGATTTGTCATAAATACACATGTTTCTAGGATGCATCAAAAAGAGAAATCTTTTTTTACTAAGAACAAACAAATCAAAGAAATCTGTAGTTCCAACTTACAAATCTATCCCAATTTTTATTTCCAAAATTAAAAAAGGATGGGTTAAGAAGTCTGAATTATATTGCTTTGTGGCCCATGTAGCCCTTAAAACTAAATCAAATAACGCTTGATATTTCGACAGTGGGTGCTCTAGACACATGACTGGGGACCGTTCCCTTTTCAAAACCTTTAAAGAATACAATGAACGATTATCTTTGAAGATGGTAAAAATCAAACATTGTTGAAAAATGTTCAGTCTAAATAGATGGTGTCCCTAAACTTAATGAGTTCTTATATGTAGGACTTAAAGCCAACTTGATTAGTATAAGTCAAATATGTGAAAATGATTTTCATGTACAATTTACTAACAATTGCTACATAGTGACTGATAAAAAGGATAAATACATGTTTAAGGGAACTAGATCACATGACAATTGCTACTGCATAGACACACCACTTACAATAACATGTAACTTAGCTAGCAATGATTCAATTACCTTATGGCATGAAAAGTTAGGACACATGAACTTTAAAGATCTCGTTAAAATAAGCAAGAGTAAGATTGTGCGTGGTTTGTCCATTCTCTCAAAAGTTAAAACTTTTGTATGCAGACCATGTCAACTGGGTAAGCAAACTCGGATTGCTCATAAGAAGATTAATAGCATAAATACAAATAGAGCACTTGAATTGTTACATATTGACCTCCTGGATTCTATGAAAATCGAGAGCATTGGAGGTAAGAAATATATTGCAATTGTTGTAAATGATTTCTCTTGGTATACTTGGGTAGATTTTCTTAGAGCAAAATCATATGTTTTTGATTATTTTCCTCTTTTTGTGCAAGAGTACAAGTTGAGGCAGGTGGTAAAATTGTAACCATCAAAAGACTAACAACAAATCATGGGAAATAATTTGAAAACTCTAAGTACGCCGATTTTTGCAAAGAACATGGCATTTTTCATGAATTTTTCGCACCTATCACACCACAACAGAATTTAGTAAAAAGAAATAACAAGATACTTTAAGAGATGGCTAGACTAATGCTACAAGCAAGAGGAGTCTCTAAAAGATTTTGGGCAAAAGCTATAAGTACTGCATGTCACATTATAAACTGTCTATCTTCGTCCAGGTACGAACCAAACACCCTATGAGATATAGAGAGGTAAGAAACCAAACTTAAAATTCATGCATGTCATTGGTAGTAAGTATTACATCCTTAGAGACCGAGAGCAATTGAGTAAATTTAATCCAAGTAATTATTGTATTTTTGTAGAGAATTCCTTAAATAGTAAAGCTTTCAGAGTTTATAACTGTAGAACTAACACTAATGAAATCCATAAATGTTGTTATAAATGATGCAGGTAAACAAGCTACAGCTAATAAAGTTGCTAATGAAGGAAATGTCACAGATCCTCAATCTACTAATTTGGAGTGACATTGGTGAAACAAAGGATGATGAACTTGAGAAAATAGAAGAAAATAAAGAAAACACACCAACATGCACCTCAAAAAATCATCCTCTTGAGAACATAATTGAAAATCCGGAGGCAAGTATGGTGACAAAGAGATGACAAATAAGGTAACCCATCTATATTATATCTACAATTTGAAAATGTGAATGAGGTTCTTAAGGATGAACAATGAATAAATGCCACGCAAGATGAGCTAGCTCAATTTGTCAGAAACAATGTGTAGAAATTAGTGCCTAAGCTTAAAGATAAGAATATTATAGGGATTAAATGTGTTTTTAAAAACAAATTTGATGAGCATGACATTATAGTTAAAAATAATGCTAGATTGATAACTCAAGGCTACACTCAAGTAGGAGTTGACTTTGATGAAACATTTGTTCCTGTAGCTAGATTAGAGTCAATTAAGATTTTGCTTGCAATTGTTTGTTTCATGAAATTCAAACTTTATCAAATGAATGTTAAGTCCACCTTTTTGAATGGTTTTCTAAATGAAGAAGTGTGTGTCGATCAACCGAAAGGTTTTGTTGGTCCCAAATCTCCAAATCATGTTTATAAACTCAACAAAGCACTTTATGGTTTGAAATAGGCCCTAGAGCTTGATATTAAAGACTTACCAACTATCTTTTGAGCAATGAATTTATTCAAGAGGGAGTTGATAAGACATATTTGTTAAAAAACATGACAATGATATTTTTATTGTTCAGATCTATGTGGATGATATAGTCTTCGGATCAACTTCTAACTCTTTAGTGGATGAATTTGTGCATGTTATGTCTAATGAATTCGAAATGTCTATGGTAGGAGAATTGG
The DNA here is from genome assembly GCA_029378325.1 of Elaeagnus macrophylla. Lineage (NCBI taxonomy): Eukaryota > Viridiplantae > Streptophyta > Magnoliopsida > Rosales > Elaeagnaceae > Elaeagnus > Elaeagnus macrophylla. The sequence goes on from CM055651.1 coordinate 3,892,316, forward strand.
ATTTTTTCTCGGCTTGTAAATCAAACAATCACATGATAGCATATTTGTTTCTCAAATTAAGTATGCTTGTAATCTTGTAAAAAGGTTTGGCTTTGAATCTAGCAAGCCTTCAAGGACTCCTTCAGAGAATAGTACAAAAATTACAAAGGATACTCAAGGAAAAAGTGCTGATCAAACCCTCTATAGAAGCATGATAGGTAATCTACTTTACCTTACTGCAAGTAGGCTTGATATAGTGTTGGTGTGTGTGCTCGCTATCAAGCTGATCTTAAGGAATCACACCTAAAAAATGTAAAAAGAATAATCAAGTACGTCGTTGGAACAAATAATTATGGTATAAGTTTTACTACTGACACTACTTGTGAAGTAGTTATACAGCTTCTGACTGGGCTGGAAATCAATATGATAGAGAAAGCACATCTGATGAATGCTTCTATATTGGAAACAATCTAGTATCCTAGCACAATAAGAAATAGAATTTCATCTCACTTTCTATAGCTAAGGCAGAATACATTGCTACAGGAAGCTACTGTATACAAATGCTTTAGAAGAAAAACATGCTTAAAGACTATGATCAAAACCAAGGTACAATGTCCATATAATGTGATAATTATAGTACAATATGTATATCTAAGAATCTAGTTCAACACTCTAGAATCAAGCACATAGACATCAGGCATCACTTCATTAGAGATTTGGTTGAAGACAAAGTAATCACTCTTGAATTTGTACCTACTGAAAGATAGCTAGCTGACCTAATTTACTAAAGCTGTAGACATCCAAAGATTCGAGCTACTTAGGAGTGCCTTGGAAATATCCTCTTCAACCTAAACCTCAAATTCTTTTTCCTTAATCATTTCCTTTCCCTTTATAAAAAAAATTTAGTTCATAATTTTGTGTTCAAGGAACCATTCACTCCATATATAATTGTTACTAACATGTAAGGACCGCTGTTAATTTATCACATCACTCCAAACAAAGGATGCATGAATATGTATTACATGAAATCTAATGATAGCTCTTTGTAAGGTACAAATTAAACTCTCTAAAGCGGGACCTCTCATATCATTTACTTAAACTTCAACATGCCATAAGAGGATACCAACAATTGAGAGAGCTACTTATTATGATATGTTAAGTTACCGTAGTGAACAAAGAAAACTACCTCATAAATAGTGTAAAAGTCATCTTTTATGGTCAAATACTTGTGCAACTTCATGCTAAAATAACTTCACATAAAACAAAAAATTGAACAAATGAAAAAGATAATAATGATCATTTGTTGCACAAAAGAAAGAGTACAACAAAATGATAAAAATATATTTCTAAGAATAAAATCCCCTTTCTTGGCCCAATCTAAATTTTATTCAAGTATTATGAAAAAATTATGTCCTTATTTTATGAGGTGTGAATTTGTGTACTTAGTTATTAATACATCATGGATGAATTGAGTTGACATGTTTATATAATCTTGCTTTGTCTTCTAATCACTCATGCAAATTGATGTGTCATACATGTCCTACATAATCTTTTTGTGAAAATTGGATGCTTACATCAAACAAAGCTTTTGTGCATCTATTTTTGTCCCATGATTTAAGTGTTGTGATCGATCAAATTTAGGGAAGTCACAAATAAGAAAATTAGGTTTTTCGGGGGTCCAAGTAGAATGTTGATGAAAATGTTGTACTTAGGTCGATCCATCTTGAACACAGATCGATCCACCGCTAGGGTTCATATGGGATCGATCACAGTTCATGACGGATCGATCTCCATCCTCTGGTTATAAATACTCCCAGTCCGAACCGATCCCCTTCACACCCCTTTCCTTCCAAACTTCCAAAACTACTCAAATCTTATCCAAACTCAACAATTTTGGTGTTAATCAAATTGGTTTGGAGTCCTCGTTACCTTTTTATGGTCAAATCCTAACAAAAAAACATGATTTACATCAAAAACTACACCAAACCCGTTCGGCCCTAAAATATTTCAAACACTCAAATCTCTCTTTTTGTGTGTTTTCTCTTCATCAAACATCATTTCTAAATTACCCAATCCTTGTTCTACATAACCCATTCCTCAAATTCGAGAAAAACCTATTTTTTTTTAATTTATATATTTGCCTCATTTTTTAAAAAATTACAATTTCACCCCTTTTCAAGAATCTGATCCCAATGACACCTCGACGCACTTAGAATCTCGGAATACCTCCACCATCACTAGACCCCACAGCAAGCGCTTTCTTCCTAAAGGTACAAACTTTTATGCTCTCATACAATTTCTGTTGAACGTAAGATAGTGCCTGAGGATTTCCATGAACTCGAAATAACCTGCAAGTTACTAGAATTGGGGTGGCTTCGGTTGTTTAACCTTGAACAAATAGGATCCCAAAACTTGGTCCGAAAATTTTAGGCAAACATTCCTCTCAAAATAAGGGATCCTGGTCCCGAACAAGATAGTTTATGTCAAGGGTTAATTTGTGACTTTTACTCCTGACACAATCAATCAGCTCCTAGAGATACCACCTGTACCAAGCCCAGAATTTAATCTCTTGGAAGTGTTGGATAATGAAAATAAAATTGAGATAGAAGTTCCGAACACTAGAGTGGTTAGTTTAGAAAAGTTCAACCAATAGAACTTGAAGCCATTCTACATGGCACTGAAACTTCTCATTAGTGCAAACATCATACCAAGGAAACACACTGCTAAGTTTTGTGCCATTACAACCAAACTCATGTACTGCGTTGGCCTAAGAAAATCTTTTGATATTGAAAAAATCATTTATGAAAGAATAATTGCAAGATCTCACCATCATCAAAAAAAAATGTTAACTTACCTCATGCCTACCTAATTTCACTGCTCCTTCATGAAGCTAGTATCACTTCTGGACATAATGAACCCAAACTTGAGGGACTGGGCCCAATAAAGAAAGCTTCACTGTTAAAATTCAACACCCTTTCTCTGGCAAGTTTGGCCAAACGTGTCTTCCATCCAGAACCCCCTGAGGAACTTGAAGATGAACCCACGGATAATCAATCACAGAATGCTCCTCCCACTGAAGGACCATCTGGGACTGCTCCTCTAGATACAAGCACAATCTCTAGTGATGTCGCCTATCTTGGCAAATAATTGGATATTTTAAATACAAACATGGAATCTATGAATACAAGGCAAATTGCATTTGAGGATGAAATGCGAACTGAAGTGAGGGCTATACACACTAATTTCACTGCCTTCTTGGAACAATTCATGAACTTTCATACCAACTTACAAATTTTCTCCAATAACATCAAGGATTTCATGACCTTTCACCTTGGTCCTTCGCCACATTCTTAGTTTTTTTTTTTTATGCATCTCTTTGGATTGTTTATTCAATTGCACTTTTCATATGTTGGTGTGTTTATCTTTCTGATTGAATTGATTTATTTACTCTATCATTTTCCATGTTTTGAATTCAGTATTTTTCTTTGGCTTTTCTTGTGAGAAAAATGGGGAGAAACCTAATATAATCACATCACATGATACATGCGATAATATACCTTGGCTATTATGTTATACATGCTAAAATACTTTATCTTGGTTAACTGCGTAATCTCAATGCTTCGCAAGCTCATGTTTCTTCTTTCTTTTTTATGATTTGTGTTAAGTAGTACCAAAGCAAAAGGCTTGTCCTGGGCAAGCTACGTCAACCTAGATTAGTTCCGCTAAGAAAATTAGGATTAAATTGTATCTATATATCTTTTGAGCGAACTTATAGTGAGAGTGGTTTTGTCCCATGAAAATGTCAAAAGACGAATTTGTGAGGTTCACGAACGTTGGCAATTTAGCATACTTTTCATATTGTAATGTTTTAGTCATTAAGATTCATCACAAGTATCAAGATATCATGTCTCTTATAGTAGTTACAACACTTCAATGACTAATATCAAGGTATCATGCATATATATCTAAGTGCATTTCATATAAGCTTTTTTGTTTTGACTGATTTATGATGTTATATATCACATTTATAAGCCTTTTTAAATAGATAGATTGATCCCTCTTTGAAACGGAACGATCCCACAATAGATCGATTCTTAAAGAATCCCACACAAATCCTCCCCTCGTTAGGTAAAATTGAATGCCCAACTTTTCAAGCTGGATCAATCCCTCTATTGATGGATCGATCCCCCTTCAGATGGATCGATCCAATTTCGATCCTTAACCGATCATGTTCAATCTATGCAAGTTTTAATTTTAAAGGTCTAGAGAGACGAATCGATCCAATTATGGCTTGGATTGATCCCCGTCTGTGTTGGATCGATCCCCAGTTTTGCTGGCGTAACTTTTTTCAGTGTTGGATTCATCACCCTAAAGGACAGATCAATCCCACCGTCAGTAACTAGGTTTTTTCACTCTTTTTTAATTCTAGTTAGCCTTTAACTATCAATCATATTTTGACACATTAACAAGTGACATATTTTCTGCTAGGTTTTCATAAAACTATACGACGTATCAATGTTTGCATATAAATAGATGCCTACACTTATAACTAAGTTTACACTTGTTGATTTTCTTATTCATGTTCTAAAGCTTAGCTTAATATTCTCATATTTTACATCTATCCTAATACATGCCTATCTTATTCATTGATCTTAAAACCATTATTTTAGTATAGATTTGAGCATAGTTATTATATCGTGAATGATTGATTACGGAACTGTACTTAAATTTTACTTTGTTCTAGAGCTTTGATTTGCTTCTTGCTTATATCTGCTTATCTGATTGGATCATTTGATAGGACTATTTTCTGAGTTAGTTCGTCTAGCACACACATTGTACTTGCATTATTTGTGCTAACCTTTCAGGTTATTCCGTGAACGTGTTCGATAGCTTAAGAAGTATTGATCGGAATGTTGGTCTAGATCCGATCACCTAATTTGAGGAGATTGTGAAGAAAAGAGCAACAGCTCGTAAGTAGAGTATATTGGAGTGTTATCACTGTAAGGGTAGTCTAAGACCTATTGTACTTGAACATTATTTTTTCATACTGGATTGGTCGTTTTTCTCTTTAAGTCAAAAATTTGCGTGTCATTATATTCTTTACATTTACTGTTAATCTACGATTACATGTCTAGCCGCTGTGATTAGTTTAAAATTAAAATTATTCACAAATGTCATAATAAGCTATTCACTCCCTCTAGACTATCCATAACTTAGAATTTTCACACTTAAAAGTCCACGTGAAATAAAACATACATTTCATACACCAATTGGAATGGGCCTTAAAATTTATTTTGTTGGTGTAATTAACCTCTCAAAACTTTTAAGAAGAGCCTAATAATAAAAAACAAAGAATTCTTTAATATAAATAACAATCTAATGAAAGGAAACAAAAATAATAATGGAGTGATTATGATGTAACAATAAAATAAATCTTATGACACTAATAAAAGTAAATATCTATAATATATTATATATGTTAAACATAATTTAAATATAATTAGTACGTCCAAGTGTCCATATCCAAAATTAGAAACATATTCCCGTATCTTAAAATTTTAATATTTACGAGTCCATCTGAATTTGTATCCATATCCAACACTAGTATCTGAGTTCGAGTAGCATAGGAGAATCCTCACTGTATTTAATTTAACTACAGTGCAAATGTTTCAATGCAGTCAATTTCATATATTTGTATAAACACTTTTGCAACTAGACGGGCCTTGTATCGTTCTATTGTCCCATCAATCTAATACTTTATCCTAAAAACTTACTTACAATCAAGTTGTACCTTTCCTATTGGTAACTCTGTCACATTCCAAATTTCATTTTTTTTCTAGTGCTCTTATTTATTCCATAACAGCTTCTCTCTATTCCAGAATTGTTAGGAACTCGTGCATATTTCTTAGAATCTCTATTTTATTAAGGTTAGTAGTAAAAACATAAAATCTATGACCATATTATATGAGATAAATCTAGAGATGGGATCTTAGAATACATAATCGAATTGGTTTTCTAAAGCAAAAGGTAATTCAAAAGTAAAAGTTTTTTGTGACTTAGAATTACCTAGTTTTGAGGTAAACACATGAAGTGTTGGATCTACCCCAATTCAAACTCCTTTGGCGCCTCAACTATGTTCTCTATAGTCTTTAATTTTGGCCTCTTATAAATAAACTATCGTCTCTTGGTTATTTTGTTTTTTCACATCTTTCCCTGCGTTCAAGTTTTCGCATGTAGATAGCAGAATAGGACGGAGTGGGGTCATAGGCTCATTGTCAAGTGAAATATCATTGGTTGGCTCAAGTGGATTAGATTATGAGGAAGAAAAAAAAATCTAAGTACAGGCCAAAAAAGTCATCTTTCAAATTCTCCCATTGAAGGGAGGACTTTGAGTAGTAAAGAGTATTTTTGAAAAAGGTGGCATCAAAGCTAACAATTACTCTTTTTATAGAATGATCATAGCATTTATAACATTTTTTAACAAAGTTAAAAGTTCTTGGAACTAACTTGAATTTAGAATGAATATGAGAAAATCAGCACAACCAAATACCTAAAGGGATAAGTTAGATTAAAGGTGAGATATTAGGAATGTTCTTTGGAGTTTTTGAAGTGGTATGTCAAATGAAAGAACCTAACTAGGCATTTCATTATTTTCATTATTAGGAAGGATGAAGTGAAAATAGCATCTCCCTATAACTATTTAGGCACGTTCATAGTGAACATCTGTGCTCGAGCTACTTATAAGAGATTTCTATTTTTCCTCTTAGCAGCCACTTTTTGTTAAGGAGTGAACACAAAAACTTTGGTACATTATTCTATGTTTTAAGGTAGTTTTAAGAAGTGATTGAAATATTCTGTTCCAAAATTAGTGCGGAGGATTTGAAATTGAGTTTGAATCATTGAATCAAAATTATAAAAACACCATGAATATTGGTTTTTTCTTTGAGTAGAAAAACCCAAGTGTGATCATCAATAAATGTAACAAATCAATTGGTATTAGTTAGGAAAACAAAAAGGTCTCCATACGTTATTGTGGATTAAAGCAAACGATTTGGATGGTTTGTACTTAACTTTGGAAAGCGAGGCATGCTAATGCTTTGAAAATTCACAAATTTTAAACTGAGTTGACTTCCCCTTTTGAAATATTAGATGGAAATAACTATTTCAAATACTGAAAATTAGCATGACCCATTCTATATGTCATAACAGGATTTAACTATCTTTAAAAACATATGCAAAATCACTAATTTTAATTTGACAATGTTTACTCACATTAGCATCAACAAAGTAGTAAAGCCTTTCACATTCTTTAACACTACTAATTGTCTTCCTTGATAATAGGTCCTAAAAGACACAATGAGATAGAAGAAAATTAACAGAACAATGTAATCCTTTAGTTAACTGACTGATAGGTATCAAATTACATGATAAGTGTGGGACAAGGAGGGTATATTTGAGGACAATAGAGCTAGAAATTTGAATATTCTTTTTCCCGCAACATATGAGAGATTCAACATCTACTCTAGCTTTAAGATTATTAACATGCAATAAGAGGTGAATAAGTGATAAGTGTTGGTCATATAATCTGATATACCATAGTCAATTATCCAAAGAATTTTGGCTAGGTAGTAACTAAAGCACTCAAATAATTATATTTGTATGCTAGTGAAGTTAATGAAATATATAAGGACGACTAATTGGTATTTTCGATACTGGAGAGGATATTGTATTCAATTTTATCAAGCCCAATTCCCTCATTTCTATCAGGCCCAACTCCCTCATTTTGATCAGGCCCATACCTAAGCCCAAGCCCATTGGTCATGTTTTAAGAACTAGGCTATCTTGCATTTACGTGAAACCTTCTCTCAGGTTTCTTACTTTCACCAGTTGAAAGGCCTTCATCCATGAGGCCACCATACGTGAGACCTTCTCCAATCACAGCACAGAACCACCTTTAGTCGCAGCCGCAAGGCCTTAAGCCACAAGACCAGCACAAGCTACAAGACTTCCTTCGCCAATCGCAACAGCAATGAGACCACCACAAGCTTTTTTCCTCACCAATTTCTCCTTGTTCTTGTCCCATCATATTTTGGTAAAGACCTCTCTCATGAGGGGTAATGGTTGTTCGCCGATAATACTCCGTATAAATAAATTGGTTTTTTCTATTGCAATTTTCATGGAGTTTTTTTAGCCTTGCAGTCACCGTTGAATTATCGAAGTTCCATTGTTGAAGAGCACCATGTTGGTTAGGTCAAGCCTTTTTATTTCCCCTATCAAGTACTCCATTCTACCTTTACCGTTAATAACTAGTTTCATGGATAGAATTTTGATTCAACCATAGTAACTAATTAGATTAAACCTTAGCTCTGATACCATATAGAATTTTTAAAGCAAAGTTTGAGGAATTTCATATTATAGTGAATTTACACTTGTTCCTATTACCTATTTATAGTAAAATTAGGCTAAGAAAAAAAATCCCTAATAATCAATACCAATCTCTCATTTAAACTATTGAATTCTCCTAATAATGTACACAATAAACATTGATATCCTAATTAATGTACATGATCAAATTCCTAATTACTTGGGATTTCATCAGAAATCTCGACTTGTTTTTTCTTATTGTTTTTAGAATTATATTAGAATACTAAATTTAAGCAAAATTTGTCTGATTATAATTAAAGACAACCTTTGGATGTTAAGAAAAATTATAAATGTCACGCATAGACTACCATTCGATACCAATGATCGTTGTTTTGACAAAATATTTAGTCTGATCATATAAATAGAACGATAAAAATTTATTCCATATACACTCAACTGAATTAAGGGTATGTTTACTAACTCGTAATGAAATTTAGAAGGAATCAAAATCATAAAGAAACGTAATAAGAAGTATCTTTCTCATTACTAATCGAAAACTACTTCAATTAATTAAATAATAACAATAATTAATATTTTACATAAATACCCTCATATTTACTTTATTTTTATTTTATATTTAATAGATAAGACCATTTGAAAAAAGTTACCTCCAACAATATTTCTGAAGAGAATCAAAAAGTTGTGCATTGATTGCAGGAAGAAATGAGTATATTATACAAGTGGACTAAGAGATTAAGTCGTGTAAGTTGATTTTTTTTTTTTAAGTTTTAATTTATTAGAAGATAATTTTGATTTGGAATAGATAAAAAAAAAGATTGATTAGTTAGGATAGATTTGGAAGAAAAAAATTTGTTAGTAATTAAGTTCAGGACTTTTAGATACGAACCAAATTACTCCAAAATTTGTAATTTGTTATTAATATTTATGTGGGACCCTAATTATAGAATATCTTATTTAATAAGTAAACGAAGTAATTCTAATTATTATGAATAACTTAATTCCCATTACTCACAAGTAAACATGCTCTAAGTTGCATATCATAGAAAGAGGGGGCAATTGCAATATGTTGCACCACTACATAGAGAATTTATAATTCTACAGTTTGAAATATAAAGTTCTTCACAAAGTTGACGATTGGAAATTGTAATAGGAGACTATCCTGACAACCTTAGGAAAACTGAGCTTAAAAGAACAAAGTAGAGAAAGAAACTTACAAGTTCTCTGATAGCTTCGAAGCTTGAAGAAAGCAATCTAGCGAACAAGTTGCTCTTTAATTCTTTGTTAGGAATAGAACCAAGGATCAGACTAATGGCACTGACAACTTCTTCCTCGTCTTCCAAACAGAGGTGCCTCTTTCCCAGTCCCTACAAAACGGATAACAATTTCAAGGCAAGGATCAGAAGAGAAGGGTACAAATAAGCAACATAAAAAAAATAATAATAAATAAAAAGAAAAGAAAGAAAAAGAAAAAGAAAAAAGAGAAGAAACAACATGTGAAACTGCTCAGAGGATATTAGCACATTTAAATTTAGAACTTATTTCTATTTTTTGGGGTCAAGAAAGTAATAATGCATTAGTTATATACCCATTAAATTACAAAGGTAACTCACCTCTCCTACCCATAACAGAACTTCCAAATTGGAAGGTTCATATATCACTGCAGAAGCGTCTTCACAAATTTTGCGGAGGGCATAAGCACAAGCACTCAAGGATAGAGGTTCGGATATCCCTGTAGCTAGAAATAAACTGAAAGTACCAATACAAAATATTGGTGAAAACTAGGCCAAACTGACACACTGACAATGTTAAAGGAATCATGGTCTTGGATAGATTCACTAACACATCGGCAAATGATATTTAACTTAGGACACACCATTGGATATCAAAGATGAAGCTAATCCAGCAACTAAAGAACACAAGAAAATAAAACCTACAGTATTGGCCTTGCATTTGCTTGGAAAGCGGAAATCCATTTAGAGTAGGAACCAATTACATCTGCAAGAGTTCGATAAACCTGGAGTGGAGCAGATGTCATGTCTCAGATGCGTAGGAATGTGAATAGGTAACACGGGTTACACAGAACTAAGGATTAAGAAACCAATATTCAAATTACTATAAGAGCAAGTAGGGAATATATAACATACAATGGACATGAAACCCATAAGCTCATCACAAGGCATGTGAGACAATATTTTCACCAATTCCATGACCATGGAGAGGTCAAAGCTCTGACCATCCTGTATGACTACTTCAGCAACCTAGCAACAGGAACTTGTATATCAAGTATATAAAATAAAAATTCAGATATGTTATTGAATATAATATGTCAATGACCACATATAATTTTAACAGCATCTATGAAAGATGCATACGTCCAAGTAATTTCACCCAAATAACTAGCATCATGCCAGACAAAAAAAATTACGTAAACCGAGTACGCCACCAAAGCAAGAAGTCTGTGATATTTTTCCAAACCACATAAGTTTCTGATATTTACCTAAAAAGTAACTATAGCAAGAAGGCTAGACCTTTTGTTTGCCAAGTAAAATGCGACAACTTATTGAGCACGTAAATAGTTGTCTAAAAATACATCAATGTCAAGAACATTCGAAATAACTAAGAGCAGTCTACTGAACTAGACTTAACATGCCTAACCTTCCTCTTTTCGTATCAAGAAAAACCTTAATCGAAATGAGTCCAAAATGCACCAGAAAAGTATATATTAATACAATGAATTTTCTAAACATGCATGCATATGTTATGACATATCCAATGGAAATCATACAACCCAACTTAGAAAGGGTAAAAAAAAGTTCCAATACTCATCAAACTCAGCCTATATAATACTAGAACTAACTTTTCAAACATCCCGCCACCTTAATCTTCTGGTATCAGTAAAAATAAAATCTCAATTAAAACGTAAAGGCAAAAAATGCCTGAAACATGTTAACACATGTCAAACTTTATTATCACAACCTTTATGCAATCATGTGCAATCATACAACCAAACTGTGACCGAGGTTTACATAATGTTCAATTAATCTATACATTGCGGATAGTGACAGTTTGGCTCAAGAAGAGCAGCTTACTACATCTGATTATGAGGAGCAGCTTACATCTCAACCGTTGTTATTAGTTCTGCATTGATGGACCGGATATGCCATGTTGGCAATCTTAGTCATGTAACAGAATTGTGAAGTAGTGCTCAGTTGTTATGTTAGTTATAGATATTTTCTGAGATTACTTATTCATTAAGTGTTGTATGCAAGTATATAAAGGCTATTGTACATGTACTATTGTAATCTGAATTGAATCAATGAAATCATTCTCTGTCGTCATTTTCTGGTGTTGATACAAAGTGCACTGTTTCTGTCTACTTGTTCATCGCTGTTCGTGATATGGTATCATAGCAATAAACTATGATAGCTTAAATTCAACCATCAATGGTCGATGCGCCTGTCGCAACTACTCTAAAATCATCTTCTTCTTCTTCTAAACTCTCTAATCACGAAGATAGAGAGATTTTTAATTTTCATAATATTTTAGTATCAATTAAACTGGACAATAGCAATTTTATCATCTGCAAACATCATATTCTGAAAATCTAACATAGTTTGGAGTTAGAAGGTTATATTCTAAATGAATCACCAAAATCAGTACTGGCTAATGGAGATATAAATCCAGAATATAAAGTGGAAGAAACAAGATGACATGTTAGGTTGCTAGCTTATGAGTCGTATGACCGATGATGTACTCAAGGTTTTGATACAGCTCGAGAAGCTTGGATCAAGCTAGAAAAATCATTTGCCTCAAAGTCTAGAGCTCATGCTATACAAGTAAAAAAAGAACTGCAAAATTTGAAGGAGGCTTAACAGTGAATGATTATATGCTTAAGATGAATTTGTTGTATGATGAACTTGAAGCTGCTGATTGTGGTTTATCAGAAGAAGAGAAATTAATAGTTGTATTAGGAGGCTTGGATGAAAATTATGACCGCTATTTTCTCAACCTTAACGGAAAGAATGTGGAATGAAAGGGTAACACTCGATGATGCAAAGGCACCCTTACTTGGTCAAGAATGTCGAATGGAAAGGAGAAGATCAGTGCAAATATCTTCATTGCCTTCTGTTCATATGACAGTTAAGAACAATTCATCAACATCTAGCAATGATCAGAAGGTGTATGATAATAATCCACTCATTTTCTGCACCCAGTAGTTTCAAAAGATGAATATAACCGATAATAATCAGTATCATTCAACACCAGATCAGTTTAACTCACTTGACGTGCGTGGAAGAGTAAGAGGTTACTTTGACAGAGGTAGAGGAGGTAACGGATGAGGAAATAATTGAATTCAGTGCCAATTATGTGGTCAAACAGGTCATTTAGTGACTAATTGCTGCCATAGATTGGACAAAAACTATGTTCCACCTACTCAGCAGTACTCAAATTCTAGGCCACCTCCACCTATATCACCAAATCAGATTGTCTCATCACCTAAACAACCTTTACATGCTATGTTAGCAGCACCTGCACCCTATAATCCTTTAGTGTACAATCCACATGTTCCTCCTGGTTATCAAGCACAATTTCCAATTTTACCTCCTATAGAACCTCATCCTGCTCATACTCAGCAACAAGTTTTTCAACTAGCACCTAATACTCTTCCCGAAGAATAAAGGAATTGATAACAATAAAACTATTTGTTTTATTATTTTTCTGTATTAAATGATGTTATACGTCTAGGATTTATATAGAATAAATTACATAATAAAAAATGAAATCAGAAAATAAAACATAAATCTAACAATAATATTTAAAAAGAGAAAAATCTTAAACTGAAAAAATATTCTAACTGACATTTGAATTATCCTAAAACAACCCAAATATCTTGAGATTTCGACACTCTCCCTCAAGTTAGTTTATAGATGTTAATCATGACCAACTTGTTTATGAAATCCTTGAAATTTTGACGTAGAAGCCCTTTGGTGAAAATGTCTGCAGTCTGTTCTTGTATAGGAATGTATGTCATACATATTGTCTCATTTTCAACTCTCTTTTATGAAATCCACTTCAACATGTTTGATTTGATCATGTTGAACAGGATTAAGGAAAATATTGATGGCAGCCTTGTTGTCGCAATAAAGTTTAGGTGGTGTCTCTGTGTTTACCTCCAGTTCTTCTAACAGTTTCTTTAACCACAGCTCTTCACAAATTCCTTGAGCAACTGCTCTAAATTCTGCTTCCAACACTACTCCTTGCTACTACATTTTACTTTTTACTTCTCCAAGTAACTAGGTTTCCATAAACAAAAGTACAATATCCAGTAGTGGATCTTCTATCTTTGATAGAGCCAGCCCACTCAGTATCAGAGAATACTTCAATTTTCCTCTGTTCAGTCTTCTTGAAAAAAATTCCTTAGGGGAGCCCTTGAGGTACATGAGAATTTTGTACACCGCTTCTAGATGGCTTTCATTTAGAGAGTGCATATGTTGGCTTACTACACTCACAGCAAAGGTAATATCAAGCCTCGTGTGGACTAAATAAATGAGCCTCCCTACCAACCTCTGGTACTTTTCCTTTTCTACAAGAGTTTCATTTTCTTCTGTTTTCTTTCCTGTTTCAATAGGAGTGTCACATGGTTTGTTTCTGAACATACCAGTTTCTTTTAGAAGGTCGAGGACATACTTCTGTTGAAACACACTTATACCTTCTTTTGATCTTGCAATTTCCATTCTTATGAAATATCACTTTTATTCCAAATCTCTAACTTCAAACTCGTTAGCAAGGACATTTTTGAGCCGATTAATTTTAGTCACATCATTTTTTGTGACTATAATATCATCCACATATACTATCATAATTGTTTTTAATCCGTTCCAGGAATGTTTGAAAAACATTGTATGGTCTGACTAACCCAGCTGATATCCTTGACCTTTTATTACCTTTGCAAATCTGTCGAACCATGCTTGAGGGGATTGTTTGAGTCCATAGAGAGACTTATTTAATTTGCATGCCCTGTTTTGTTTATTGTTATCACAAAAACCTAGTGGTAATATCATGAAAATTTCTTCTTCTAATACATTGAGAAATGCATTTTTTATATCCAATTGTTGGAGTGTCCATTCCATATTTATTGCTAATGATAATAATACTCGGATAGTATTTAACTTAGCAACTGAAGTGAACGTCTCAATGTAATCAATCTCATAAGTTTGAGTAAATCATTTTGCAACTAGAAGGGCTCTGTATCTTTCAACAGTTCCATCAACTTTATACTTTATAGTAAATACCCATTTGCACCCAACTGGCTTCTTTTCTTTTGACAAATCTACATCATCCCAAGTTCTATTTTTTTTCAAGGCTCGTATTTCTTCCATCATTGCCTCTCTCCACTCTGAAATTTTCCAAGCTTCATCGATATCCTTTGGGATTATGATTCTGTCAAGGTTAGTAGTAAAAGCATGGAATTTGAGAGACAAATTATTGTATGACACAAACTTAGATATAGGATAAGTACAAGATCGTCTTGCTTTTTTTAGGGCAATAGGTAAATCATCAATAAAGTTGGAAGTACCTATATCGAAGGAGGGCTCACGAAAATTTGGACCATTCACCGAATCAAACTCTCGTAGTGTATCGAGAGTGAATTTACCTTTGTATTTCGATTTTGGCTTTCTTAAGTACACTAGTATCTCCTTGCTAACCTGTAATTCATCTCCCCTTGGGTCTAAATGTTCATCTGTAATTGGTTCTTTAGAATGAGATGGGGTGACAGGTTCAGGTTCAAACTCAGGACGGAAAATATCAAGTTGGCTAGAGATATCATTTGGAAGAGCAAGATCGAATGAGCAAAACTTCTCTTCAAGATGTACATTCTCCCCCTGAAGAGAAGGCATGGAAGGATAGTATGGTGTAGTTTCAAAAAAGGTGATGTCAAGACTTGTAAAAATATTTATGCTAGATGGATCATAGCATTTGTAACCTTTTTTAGTAAAAAAAATAGCCAATAAATACACATTTACGAGCTCTTGGGTCCAACTTACTACGATCATGAGGGTGAATGTGGACATAGGTTGTACACCCAAATATTTTAAGTGGAAGATCAGAAATAAGACGGGAGGTTGGAAAACAAGTCTTTAGTTTCTGTAATGGTGCCTCAAATGAGAGAACTCGACTTGGCATTCTATTAATAAGGAAGGCAAATGTAAGAACTGCATCTCCCCAAAAAATTTTAGGCATATTGGTAGTTAACATGAGTGCACAGGGTACTTCTAGTAAGAGTCGATGTTTTCGTTCAGCAACCCTATTTTATTGGAGCGTGTAGACACATGATGTTTAGTGAATAATGTCATGGGTTTGAAGATAACGTTTAAAAGATTGGTTAAGATATTCAGTACCATTATCAATACGCAAGATTTGAATATGTGTCTAAAATTGGGTACAAATCATAGAGTAAAAATTAACAAATATGGATTGAACCTCAATTTTATCTTTTAAAAGATATACCCAACATACACGAGTGTGATCATTAATAAAGGTGATAAATCATTTCGTACGAGTGCGATTTGGAGATCGTGATGGTCCCTATAAGTCACTGTGAATGAGTGTGAACGATTTAGATGGCGTGTATTTTGGTTTTAAAAAAGACGTACGATAATGTTTAGCAAGTATGCATATTTCACATTGCAAATTGGATAATTCTTTATTTCGAATAATTGAAGGAAAAACTGTTTCAAATATTGAAAATTTGGGTGACCCATTCTAAAGTGCCACAACAAAGAATTATTATTCTTAGGGAGAAAAGTAGAATTACAATTTGCAATTTGATACTGATCACTCACATTGGCCGTCTCAAAGTAGTACAGCTCTTCACTTTCTCCAGCACTGCCAATCATTTTTCCAGATGATAGGTCCTGAAAGACACAAGATGAAGTAAAATTAGCCGAACAATTTATGTGGGCAGTTAATTTACTGATAGATAAAAAATTACAAGACAATTTAAGGACATGTAAGACTAAATCAAGAGTGATAGAGTCAGAGATTTTAATACTCCCTTTTTCGACAATTGGAGAAAGGGTACCATCGGCAATTTTGACTTTTAAATTTCCAACACATGGCATATATGATAAAAAAGTTGATGATTGTCAATCATATGATCTGATCCACCAGAGTCAACAATCCAAGAGATTTGATTTTGTAAGGAGAGCGGTCGAAAAAATACATTTATGAGCCAATGCGTCGGAAGAAACATAAGAGGACTGACCAGACATCTGGAGTTGTGAAAACATCCGTTGTATTTCCCAACATGTCTCCTTTGTATGCCTAATTTTTTTACAATGCTCGCACCAGGGTCTTTTTTCTGTCTGGAGGTATTTTGTAGTCCGCGTGATAAAAATTCACAAGGGCCATTTTCAAAATTTTCGAATGGTCCACTTTGCTGCCCAGAATTATTAAAGCCCTAATTATGGCCCATTTGGCCCATCTGGAAAAACTGTCCAGGGTTTTCAAAGTCACGGCCCAGCTAGAGCTGCACGCCTAAGGGACCAAATGGGGGTCTGGTGTCCGGTTCGAATCGTGTATATTGAGACCCATGACCCATCGAATAACCCATCTGCAGATTAAATAACATGTCCTCCTTCGCGTAACCTAGTGCCGTCCCTCTCACAGACCCATGGTCGCCACTGACCAAAAGGTTGCATCCTTTCGACTGCCATCAACCATCATTATTTCACGATAATCCTCTTCTTGCCGAACTTTCAAAAACACCTCCCTCATCGTCGGCAAAGGTTGGCGGCCCAAAATACATCCCCTAATATCATCCAGCTCTCGATTTAATCAGGCAAGAAATTCAAAGACCCGTTCATTTTCAACTTTCTTTTTATATTTCACACTATCACCGGCACACTCTTATTCCTCCTCTGATATCAAATCTAACTCTTGCCATAAACCTGTCATTATGTAATAATCTGTCACAGAAAAATTTCCTTGTTTCATACACCATAAATTGGTTTTTAACTCGAACATTTGAAAAAAATTTCCAAAATCAGAGTACATTTCTTTTACCGCCATCCAAATGTCCTTGGAAGTCGGGAGGAAGAAATAAGTTTTTTCTATCGAAGGTTGCATGGAGTGTACAAGCCAGGAAATCAACATAGAATTTTCAACTGTTCATTTTTGGAGTTTGATCGGATCGGTGGGTTCCTTCGTTTCACCAGTGAGGTAGCCCATTTTTCCTTTTCCTAGAAATAATAATTTCACTTTAAACCCATGCTCTATAATTTTTACCATTCAATTTCTCAATGGTAAGTTGAAGATAAGAACTGCCATTACCAACTATGGTGGGCAAAGCCACCTCCTCTGTCTCTTTATTAGTTCGATCAGAAGGGTGAGACTCACTCATATTATCTTCCATGCTCTGATACCATGAAAAATAAAGGAATTGATAATAATAAAACTATTTGTTTTATTAATTTTCAGTGTTAAATGATGTTACACGTCTAGGGTTTATATAAAATAAATTATATAGTAAAAAATGAAATCAGCAAATAAAACATAAATCTAATAATAATATTTACAAAGAGAAAAATCTTAAACTGATAAAATATTTTGACATTTAAATTATCCTAAAACAACCCAAATATCTTGGGATTTCAACACTTCCATCCTCAACTTATTACAATGATTTAATGGCAAGTGCACCACCAATTCCATCATATAATTACTTTTCTTATCCTAGTGTTCCTTACACAACCCCACCATCTGTCTCACAGTTTGCATCTGAGCTACACTGGTATCCTAATTCAAGTGCCAGTCATCATGACACAGCTGATCCTAACAACATAGCTATCTCACACCCCTATGGTGGTTCTGAACAACTTATGATTGGCAATGGTGAGACCCTTCCTATATCTAGTTTGGTTTTAATCACTTTCAGTCCACATTCTGTCAAAATAAGCATTTAATCATGAAAAATATTTTATCTTTTAAGTGTTTCTTAATTTGCTAAAGACAATAACATTTTCTTTGAATTTCATCATACTTGTTGTGCAAGGACCAGGTGACACGTCAAATCCAACTTCAAGGCACACTCCATAATGGACTCTATAAGTTTGACTTAGATCTTTTGCAGCCTTCTCATTCACCATCATCCCTTGTTCATACCAACAATATTACTACACCTATAGGAGTACTTCTACAGGTTCTGTTACACATTTACTTCTTTGGCATCAACGCCTTGGGCATGTGTCCATGCCTGTTGTTAGAAAAGCTTTAGCTCATTGTAATATATCCTATTCTGACAATAAATTGATGATGCTAATTTGTGTACAGCATATTAGATTAGTAAACATCATCAACTTCCCTACTCGTCTAGATCTTCTTATACTAATATTCCTTTGTATATTATTCTGATTTGTGGGTTGGTCCTGTTACTTCTTTTAATGGATATCAGTATTACATACATTTCATTGACGAGGCATCTCATTTTACATGGATTTATTTTCTCAAAACAAAATTTGTTGTGCTACAAGCTTTTATGCAATTTAAAGCTCAAGTAGAAATGCAAATAGGATCAAAAATCAAAATTCTTCATAAAGATTGAGGTGAGGAGTTTCAAGCTGTCACTTCATTTTTTCATTCCTCTGTATTATTCATCACACATCTTGTCCCTATTCTCATGAGCTGAATAGATTAGCTGGAAAAAAAACATTGACACATTATAGTATTTAGGGTTTTTGTTTCAAGAATTGGGTTTTTAAGCCTCCTTATGGTAGATGTGGGGGTATTATTATTATTTGGGACACTTGAAAAAGTGGTGGTAATTGGGTCGTCGGTAATTTTTCAATCTCAATCAAAACCAAACCAAGAGATGGGGAGGATTAGTGGTTATTAAGAGTTTATATTACTTGTAAGAAGGAGAGGAAATTGTTTTGGGAGGAGTTGACTAGTTTGTATGGCCTTTGCGACTCTAAATAGTGTTGTAAGGTGATTTTAATTTTGCAAGATTTGCTTCAGAAAAACAAAGTAGATGACAAGAAACAAAAAGTATGAAAGATTTTAATTCTTTTATAAGGGAGATTGGCTTGAAAGAAGGTGTTTGTATAGGTAAAAGATTTACTTGGTCCAACTTTATATCCAATCCGATTTGTTGCAAGCTTGATAGATTTTTATTCTAACCCATGTGGGATGTTTTGGTAGGGTTTAATATCAGACAAGAGGTATGTCAAAGAGTTATTTCAGACCATTGCCCAGTTCTTTTGAGCATGGAAACAAAACAATGGGGTTCAGTTCTTTTAAATTTGAGAATGTGTGGCTTGGCAATATTAATAGAGTGTAACAATAGTGGAGAGAAGGTACTGTCTAGGGTGGTGTGCTTACAAGTTTATGAAAAAGTGACTTTTTGAAAGAAAAGTTAAAAGTGTGGAAATAAGTAGTTTGGTGACTTCAATGAGAGAAGGAAACCATTTATTTATTAGATAGATGTCAAGTTGATGGAAGTTTCTATGAGTCTATGAAAGTAGAGCTAAGTAGGTTCAAAATTTAAATAGAATATCTAATTGCAAATGAAGAAATCTACTGGACACAAAAATCAATAGTCACTTGGATTAAATATGGTGAAGTAAACTCAAATTTTTTCATAATGTGGCCAACGGGAGGAAAAATAGAAACTTGATTAAAAAATTTTAAAAAGAAGATAGAAGTGTAATGGAGGAAGGTGGTGAATTTTCCAAAAGGTTGTACTCTACAAATGATGGGTAGAAAAGCTGCCTAATCTGTCTACTACTGGGTACTTTATGGGAGCAAATTGTAAGGACAACAAATAAATGAGTTAGATTGGAGTTGCATTCTAGAGAAAAGTGAGTTGATTGGAAAAACTTTTTGAAGAAAAAGAAATTAAAAAATTAATCTTTTGAGTGCTAGAAAGATAAGGCTCTTAGTCTTCGTGGTTTAACTTCTTTCATAACTGTGGGGAGATGGTTAGAGAAGAGTTGTTGAAGGTGTTCTACCAATTCTTTAATGATAGCATAGTTAATAAAAAACTAATACTACTTTTATTCATTTAATTCCGAAGAAAAATAATGCCCGAGTGTCACTGATTTTAGGCCAATAAGCTTAAATATCAGTTTATACAAAATCATTGCCAAGATTTTCTCTTTAAGGCTAAGAGATGTACTTGAGTCTACTATTTCAATTGATCAAGCATCTTTTGTAAAAGATAAACAAATTTTAGATGATGTCCTAGTAACTAATGAGGTTATTGAGCATAGAATAAATAATGAAGTTTTTATTTTCAAGATTGAATTTGAAAAAGCATACGATCATGTTGATTGAAATTTCTCGAATTTTATATTTAAAAAGAAAGGATTTAGGGAAAGATGAAGAAGGTGGATCAATGGTTGCTTGAGTTCCATGAATTTTTTTATAATTATTAATGGAGACCAAGAGGAATCTTTGGGGATTCAAGAGGTTTAAGCACTAAGACCTGTTTTCATGTTTCTTTTTCGTATTGGTAGTTGATAGATTCAGCAAGCTAGTGGAAAGAGCGAAGAGGTTTAACTTGATAAAATGCCTTAGGGAGGGATAGTGTTGAAGTTTCTCAACTTCAATTTGCTGATGATATTATCTTTTTTCCTTAGGCCATGAAGGAAAATTTATAAATTTAGTTAAGGTGATTAAATTGGTTTGTTATGTGTGAGGTTTGAAAATAAATCTTTTCATAAGTTGTATTTTGGGTATCAATTAGCCGAAGACAAAGAAATAGCTTTAGCAAATTTCATGGATTGTGATATTGGAACTTGGCCAACAAAATATTTGGACTTACATCTTGGAGGTAATGAAAAAGGAGTAGAGTTTTGGCAACAGGTTATTGAAAGATTTGAAAGATCAGCATGATGGAAGATGGCTTCTTTCTCTAGAGGTGGGTTGATTGATAAATTCAATATTCCTTAGTTTTCCAACTTACTTTTTATCAATTTTAAAAATATCCGTAGAAGTTGCAACAAGATTAGAGAAAATAGCTTTTTGTGGGAAGGTGCTAGTGAAGGAGGAAGAGTCACTTGATCAACTGAGCAACGGTTTAAAGGTTGAAGAAAAAAGCGTAATTAGGTATTGGTAACATCATCAAAAGAAACAAGACATTATTAGGGGAGTGGCTATGGAGATTCCTTTCTTTGGCATAAGGTTATAAAAAGTAGATACAAGTTTAAAGAGAATAAATGGGATGCGGGTTATGGTTTGAACCAAGAGCATTGTACTCCTTGGATGGTAATTTGTAAAGAGTCGAAATTATTCTTTTCCAATTTGAGATAGTAAGACAGAGATAAAATTCGTTTTTGGAAGGATCTTTAGTTGGATGATGATTCTCTTTCAACAAGATATCCAATACTCTATAGGTTATCTTTTGAAAAGAATATTCTTATTAGCAAGTTGCATCCACTCGAAGGATGGAATTTGAGAGAGTAAGACAAAGATACAATTCGTTTTTGGAAGGATCTTTAGTTGGATGATGATTCTCTTTCAACAAAATATCCAATACTTTATAGGTTATCTTTTGAAAAGAATATTCTTATTAGCAAGTTGCATCCACTCGAATGATGGAATTTTTTGTATAGAAGAAATTTGAATGATTTAAAAGTTAAAAGATTTTTTTTAGATTAATATCATAGCTACAAAATGTCAACATAAGAGCCAATAGCAATAATAGAAGGATATGGACTTCGAATTCAACTAAATTTTCTAAGTTTTGTTTTTCTCCCAATTGGTGTATACTTTGCAAGAATAATTTGAAAGATATTGGTCATTTTCTTTTACATTGCCCAGTTCGGTCAAAGTTTTGGAACATGGATTACAATGGGCTACTCTATGATCTTGCCAATCTTTATTTCTGGAAACCTTTTACACGCATGGGAGGAGCAATAAGGCTTCAAAGGCTACATGTTGTGGGACTGCGGTATGGATCAATCCTTCGGGTGTTATGGATGGAGAGAAATAAGAAAATTTTTAATGATAGTGAAAATGATGGTAATCTTTTGTGGGATTTAATTTTATTTTTAGCATCTTCTTGGACGTCAGTTTCAAAAGAATTAAAAGATTATTCTCAATTTCTCAAAAATTTTAATTGAAAAACTTGTTTGTCCTAATTGGGTTTTGGAACATTATTTTGGATGAGGCTTACAACTATTATTTGGTACGATTTGGTGCTTCTTTTTGTAGGTGGATTACCTATCAAACTTTGTACCTTTGTAATTATTATTTAGTTAATATAATATAATGTTTCTTATCAAAAGGAAAAAAATTATACATCCCACAAGCTTGCTAGCAGAATGGAAATGAGTAGTTATACAGAAGAGCATATAGTTTCAAAAATTTCAGTGTACGTTCAGAAATGAATTGCCAAGAACAATTTATCTGATGCGAAGGACAAGTAAAATTAGTTACAGGCACAGTGTTAAATAAGTAAAAAAGCTCTGCTTACCACATTAAGTGCAAACAATTTTGTTTCCACCTCTTTCCATGGTATTGGGACATTGACAATAGACCAACCACCAAAACAGAGCTACAATAAATTTCAAAAGAACCAGGGAGTTTAGGAGATACCAACAAATATTCATAACATATAATTAAATAATATATACATTGGAAATTGATATATACAGAAATGTTACATAGCTTGACAGTCCTACATGTAGGGTAGGATGGTAAATATGACTGGTAACCCAACGCCTATAGGGCTATCAAGCAACATACCATGCTTGACATCTGAAAGGAGATCACTCCCTGTGCATAAATGCGGTTTAAAATGGACAATTGTGTGTTTTAGGATGAAAATTAAGAATAGTGAAAATAATTGTTTTGAAGGATTGTGATTGAATGTGGTGAAAAGTGATTTAAAATTAATATTAAAAAAAACTTACAGAAACTTGACACAAGTATAAAAATATTTTACATTTTAATATATGTGGACCGGATAGAGTTCAAATGGATTTAAAAATGAAAATCCATAATTAGATACACGACCATGCAGATTATGAAAATATTAATCCAATCCAATACAACCATCGGATCAAAACCATCCACAACTCCAACATGCAGACGGATTTTGCAGATTAATAAGATGAACGGATTTTTGTGCATCCCTCTTTCTGGTATATTGACTTCTAAGTCTACGAGCTTAATTAAAGTTTGAATAAATAAATCTAATGATACTCAGAGTTTTCGTCATAACGATAGCACTTATATGTTAAAAAAAATAATCAACAAAATCTCACTGATCTATAGCTCCAGAAGAATCAAAACGATACCTCGATAATGATGAACACATAATGCATATTATCATGCAAAAAAATATGATGAAAGGACTAGCACCTTCTGTATGAATGTAGAAGCTCTTAAAAGCTGACAAATGTCCACCAAAAGTTCAAGAAGATTTGACCTAAAATGGACAAGGCTATCAGGTAGTTCTAACATCCGTCCCTCAGCATGAAGATTACAATCATCCACCTGTAGAAATATTTTAGTTCTAACCAAAATTACGGTATTGAAATAGAGATGCACTGTAGATACTAGATAGGCAAAATAAAATTAAAAAAAAAAAAAAAAACAGCTGCTATAACCATGACATAAACTAAATTGAAAAATGTAGGGCCTGAAACCAGTACTTGCTCGTACTTGGCAAATGTTAAGCTCTTAAGTGACATCATAAATTAGACAGAACAAGTTTTTCAGTACTTGAAAAGTTAATATAAGAAGTATCCATAGTGTTTATTTATTTATAGTTTTTATCACAAGAATAAAGTTTTAGATACTTTTATTGTCATTTCTTATAGGATTATGATTAGGTGCTCTGTTATAAAGCCTATACTATTAAAAGTTCAAAAGCCTGATTATGAATTATTTTGATCATGGAGGTTTACTTCAATGATCCCCGCTTTATCTCATCTTTCTTAATCTAAATTCCCAATTCTTATTCTTCTCCTCTAATTCTACTTTCTCCCTGTCTGACATCAGTTTGAAATCAGAGCCCAAATCCATCCCTTCCCAATTCATCTTCTTAGCATATTCTTCCCAAGGTTTCTAATTGTTTCCATTATTCATTTTCTCTACTGTAATATCTAAATTTTCCTATTACCCATGTTTCTATTGTTGATGCAGGTCATAAGGTGTAGAGCAATAATTATAGAAAGAACTGAAGAAGTTCTCAATAAAGTTGCCCTTTCTAATTAAAAAATAGAGAACCTGTGTTTGAATATTTTCTGTGCATTGGGTAACCTAATATGATACAATATTTATAGTTGAAGGAAAAGAAAAAATAATTAATATAGGAAATAAAAACTAATTAACTACCTCCTATAATCAAGGCTAAATACACACAAATCTGATATGGTAAGGTCAAATCCTAACAGCTATACACAATATAATCCCAATTTACATGTCTAATTTAACTAAATCAAATCTTGACAGATTTGATCTGCCAATGCCCCCCCCCCCCCCCCCCCCCCCAAGATGTTGATAAGTCCAAGGTTGTCTATAAGAAAGTGAAACACTTGTTATGTCAGGCCCTTTGTAAGAATATCAACAAGTTGTTGATTAGTAGAAACATATTCAATTTTGATAATTCCTCCATCAAAGTTCTCTTTGATAAAGTGTTGATCTACTTTCACATGTTTTGCTCTATCATGATAGACAGGATTTTTGCTTTGTTATCACAATAAAATTGCATAGGTTCCTCATATTTGATCTTCAAATCTCCAATTAGTCTTTTTATCCAAATAATTTCACACACTCCATGAGCCATGGCTCTATATTCGGCTTCTGCACTATTTCTTGCAACCACAGTCTGTTTCTTGCTACGCCAAATTACCAAATTGCACCATAATAGTGTACAGTGCCCAAAAGTGGACTTTCAATCATCAATTGAGCCAGCCCAATTTCACACTTCGACCAATTCTTTTGAAGAATTATTCCTTTCTTGGAGTTAGCTTTAAGTATCTTAGAATTCTATACACAACATCAAGGTTCCCTTGGCAGGGTCCATGCATATGCTGGCTCACTAAGCTTACAGCAAAGGCAATATCAAGTCTTGTATGTAAGAGGTAAATAAGTTTTCTTACAAACCTTTGATAACTTCCTTTGTCAAAGGGATCGTCTTCAAACATTTTCCTTTGTTACCAAGTTCAATTGGAATCTTGGTTTTCATCCCAGCATACCCATTTCTCCAAGCAAGTCTAAAGTGTATTTTCTCTGAGATACAGAGATACCTTTCTTGTTTCTTGCAACTTCCATTCCAAGAAAGTATTTCAATGCTCCGAGTTCTTTTACCTCAAATTCTCTTCTCATCATCTACTTAATCTTATCCATTTCTTCAAAGTTATCACCATTAACAATGATATCATCAACATAGGCTGTAAGGATGGTTATCTTTCCCTCCTCTAAGTGTTTGACAAACATATTATCTGGCTTTAAGAGTAAACAATCAATCAAATCAAGCCAGTGGGGACTACTTCAAACTGTAGAGTGACTTTTTAAATTTACACAATTTGGCTACCCAAACTTTCCTCAAATCCTGGTGGTGGTTGATGCATGTAGGCTTCTTCTTCAAGTTTTCCATTTAGAAACGCATTCTTTACATCTAGTTGATGTAATGACCAACCGAAAATTACTGCCAGAGAAAGTAAAATCCAAATAGTATTAAGCTAGGCTATAGGGGCAAAAGTTATGTAATCAATCCCATAGGTTTGATTAAAACCTTTGGCCACCAATCGAGCTTTGTACCGTTCAATAGTGTCGTCAACTTTAAATTTTACTTTGAAGTGAAGGCTAGGAATGAGGATGATAAATTAGAATAAGAAATGAACTTGGAAATGGGATGTTGAGTACAAGACCTAATACCCTTTCTAAGTCCTATTGGTGCATGAAGATCAATAATATGACTCAGATTTTTGGGATTACTTGACATACTTGGAAGATGAGATTCTACCACCTGGCCGCCCTCTTGTCTGTGAGTAGGATTCATGATTTGTTTATTTCCTGGGGAAATCTTTTTTTCTAGAATTGACACATAACTCTTACTGAGTGGGCATAGTTATTTTTCTCCTTATTTATAGTACTAGTATGTCATCTTGTTGTTGATTTGATTGATTGACTGGGTGAAGTATTTAAATGGTTTGTCAAGGAGATCCTGATCCTAAGCTCGATCTGATTTAGTATCAAGATGACTCTGTTTCTGTTCCTATATATATGGGTCCGTGCAATATTTCCATGATATTATTATGATCAATTAATGGAACTTGGCCAGAAAGTTTTCTTGCCTCTATCATTAGCTCGAGTATTCTCGTTTCTAGCGTTTCAGTCACCTTTCAATGGCTCCCTTAAAATGCGAGTGTCTATCGAGAGGTGTATGTACGTAAGTAAGATTCTAGCAATAGCTTCTTGCCTCATTCACTATAGCTACTATAGGAGAAAGAGGGGTTTGCTTTCTCTCTCAAATTTGTTTGCTCTGTTGGTTCAGGTGGAACATGAAATGGAATGCTAGGCACAGTGGGTAATGAATGCATAACCGATAGTAATGGCATATCAAGTGTGTCTCAATGATTTTCTTGGTTACTATCCTCCCCTTGAAGCGAAGTTGAAGTGTAGTATGGAGTGTTTTCAAAATAGGTAACATCACATGAAACATATGTTTTCTTTGTTATTTGGAAATTAACAGCAAGAACCTTTTTGTGTTGGGGAATAGCCAAGAAATATGGTTTTGAGAGCTCGATGATCAAGTTTATTTCGATTGTAAGCATCTATGTGAACAAATGCAATACACCCAAAGGTTTTCAAAGGAAGATCATTTTTGAAAATGTGAGGATATTTTTGTGTAATAACAAAAATAGGAGAAGCAAAGCAAAGGGTTTAGTTAGGAAGGCGGTTTATGAGGTAGGTAGCTATTAAGATGGCATCACCCCACAAGTATTTTGGGACATTCATTGTAAACATAAGGGCTCAGACAACCTCCAACATATGGCGATTCCTTCTTTTTAAGACTTTATTTTGTTGTGGAGTATCAACACACGAACTTTGACAAATAATACCATTTTACAACAGATTGTCACCCAGAAGTGAATGAAAGTATTATTTTCCATTGTCAATTCTGAGTACACGAATAATTGTTTGGAATTGGTTTTAAATCATGTTGAAATTTTTAAATACTAAGCATGTTTCTAATTTTTCTTTTTGAAGATATATCCAAGTAATTCGTGTGTGATCATTAATGAAAGTGATAAACCATTGTTTCCCATTAGAAGTCTTAATTTTTGATGGCCCTCAAAAATATCACTATGAATCAAGGAGAAAGGTGTGGATGGTGTATATGGTCTAGGTGGAAAATAAGTGTGGGTGTGTTTAGCAAGTTGACATATCTCATATTGAAAGGAAATTGAACTTTTATTATCAAATAGAGAAGGTAACAAACATTTTAAACATGCAAAGTTGGGATGACCATGTCTATAATGCCATAACTTAATTTCACAACTAGAAACTGAAACAGAAGCAACACCAGAGACGAGTGTGTCAACTCTATTGATATCATCAAAGAAATAAAGTTCGTCATGTACCCTAGCACTATCAAGCATCCTCTTTGATGATAGTTCCTGAAAGAGACACAATGAAGACACAAATTTAGCAACACAATGATTACCATAAGTAACTTTACCAACAAAAATTAAATTGCATTTTAGTGACGGAACATGGAGGACAAATTTGAGGGTAAGATCCTGAGATAACTTAATGGTTCCTATTCCTACAACACAAGACTAGGATCCATCTACAATTTTAACAATGGCATTATTATGACACGGAGTATATGAATAAAAGAGATTATGGCAACAGATTATGTGATCTGAGGCATCTGAATCAATGATCCAAGGTTCCTCATTAACAGAAGATTTTAAAGCTGAGTAAAAGTTACCAAATTGAGCAGTAGCACATTACCCTAAATTATCACCAATACTAGGGAAGATTGATTGAGAAGTCGACATAAATGTTCCATTTGCTCTTTGCTAAATTGAGGTGGGTCCATTTGCTCTTTGCCCTTTGTTGTACCAGTTTTCTAAAAACTGGATTAATAGGCTCCATTACCTGCCTATCTCTCATCTCTTCCTTCAGAATGTTGGCAAGGAACCCAATTAGCAGGTTTACCATGAATATGCCAACAAATCTCACGGGTATGGCCATGGCAATTGCAATGATCACACCACATGCATTCGCCACTGCGATTTGGTCCAAAGTCATTGGTTGCACGGCCTTGTGAAACTAGATGATTTTTGGATACAAGAGCAAAACCTTTAGGAGTTGAATTGCTAGATTGGCCATCATTAAAGAGCATTACCTTTCCTAGCAGCGAGCCTCAGCAAAGGCCACTTCAATTTCTGGGAATGGTGTGTGACTCACAACCCAGCATCAAACTTTATCTAAATTCTAATTAAATCCAGCAAGAAATTCATAAACAAGTTCATCTTCAAGTTTGTGTCGCTATTTGACGCTACATTTAGCATAAATGGAATCATCTTCAAAAAATAAGTCTAGATCCAGCCAAAGATCCTAAAGTTAGAAAAATATTGGGTAACAGTATTTATTTATGCCTTGCTTCATTTCTTTCAATTTTGAACAGAGTTCGAATATTTGTGAAACATTGCCAAGGTTAGAATACATTTGGCAGGTAGCATCCCACACACCCTTGGCAGTTTTAAACAAAAATATCGTCAGCTGATCTTTGACTCCATAGAATTAATAAACCAAGCGAGAACATTAGAATCATTAGCCAACCATGTTTGATATGTTGGATGGGTGGACGTAGGGGCAAGGAGTTCTCTAGTGATGTGTCCTAACTTGTCGAGGCCACAGATGACTACTTTTACCGATCGAGCCTATTGCAAGTAGTTATCGCCATCGAGTTTGTGACCGGTGATGTGGATAGAACCACTGTCTCTTCCATGAAAGGGTATGGCAAAACTTTCGACTTGAGTTTGGGTGGAATTTTCGGCCTAAGTTTAGATGGAATTTCTATACAAAATTTGATCGAACTAGGCAAACTCAGTTTCATTGTTGTGAGTAGCTCCGAGTATGGCAGAGTCAGCCATGGAAGGAAGTTAGATAAAATAGATAAATTAGCCCTTAGACTCTGATACCATAAAAAATAGAGAATAGTGTTTGAATATTTCCTGTAAATTGAGTAAACTAATTTGAGACAATATTTAAAGTTGAAGGAAAAGAAAAAAAAAATATAGGAAATAAAAACTAATTAACTACCTCCAAGGCTAAATACACACAAAGCTGATATGGTAAGGTCAAATCCTTACAGCTATACACAATAAATCCTAATTTAAATGTCTAGTTTCAATAAATAAAATCTTGACAGATTTGATCTGCCAATACTAATGAACACTCATAATCTCGTCATAGAAATAAATTTCTTGAAATCTGTCCAGCATAGACAGTTAGTCTTTAAACTCCGTCTTTATCAAATTTGCATAAACATCCTTCCTCATTCCATCATTGAACTATTGTTTCAGCATAGACAGTTAATCTTTAAACTCTTTCTTTATCAAATTTGCATAAACATCGTTCCTCATTCCATCATTGAACTATTGTGTCAGTTACTCCGATTTTTATAGAAAAGAACAAAGAATATGTTCCAGGCTTTTCCACAAGAAGGAAATAATAACATGTTTTCACCCTAAGAAAAAAAATGATCAAGTTGCTCAGATATCAAAAAAGAAAAATGACGAAGAGAAAACCTGAGCTCGCACTAGAAGTGCATCAAGTAATGTAGAATATACAGACAAGAACACTTCTGCATGCTTCTTATTTCGTGCATTGTCATCATCAAGGCCAATAATATAGCTCACAAGGCCAGACCTGCAAGTAGCCAAAATCATATGCAGAACACTTTAGACAAAATGATCCATTAGGACTCTAATGCTACGCCATACCTCTTGAAGAAAAATGAATATTATCAAAACCCTCTAGCACATAGAATGTAGAAGAGCTATTCATCAACAGCTTGATCATCAAGTCATTAAGGAAAAAGAGCAATCACAATCCTATCAGTTGGAAGCTAATGTCAATTGAAATCTATATAACTTTCATCCCTCGAAATAAACACACAATCTCTTGGAGCAACGTTTCACAATAAGTCAAAACTCACAAACATATAGACAACTGTTTGTCCCTCATCTAAGCTTTGTCTCTCATAACAATCATAAGCAATTGGTCACCCCCAAATTTGGGCGAAAATACATCTAAGCAGATGAGAGTTAAGATATCCAAAGCAATGGCGTCTAAAATATAGTATAAAAACCATAGAGACTTGTAAATAATTAAGTGGGAATATAAAATGGCATATAGCAAAATTCTGTGTTCTAAAAAGGAATATGCTTTTTGCCATTTTTTCCGAGGCCAAACTGCTTTGATACCACTTTTGTTATGAACTCAGCCCCTGTTATGTTCTTGTCAGAAATTATGAATCACAAAATCAAAAGAAGGATTAAATTCAGCTGTGTAAATCTGTGAAATGACATTAAGAAAATTGAGCAAAGAAAATCAGAAGGAACCCAAGCATTCAAGAGGCTTGGTTCTCTCCTTAGAGCTAAGCTCAATACAAAATTCTTCACACATAACTCTCTCCTCTCTAACTGTTTATATGCTATTCCACACAAAAAAAGCCACGTGAATAACCCTCCTAGTGGTCCCCAAAAAAAACAAACTAGCCAAGACAAAAAAATAACAAACTAAGAAGGAATAACAAACTGAAATAGAAAAGCAACAAACTTATCTGTTATTACTGTTATGTCCCTAACTCTTTTCCTCTTCCCCTTCGTGCATAAGTGAAATGCACTGAGGGTCTAACATCTACATTTCTACTAATAACATAGCTGTAAAACTCCTTAAAGCAAACTATATATGGGCAATGGGAGGTCACCTAACAGACCAACATAAATTGTGAACAACACCAAGTAAAAAATTTGAAAGCCTTCTCAATTTACATAACATGCAGAGGCACATCGTAAAATGCAACTGAATCATGGATGCAAAAGATGTACCAAAACTGCAAGGTAGAGTCTGTTATCTCCCAGTCTTCACTTGGAAATGCAACACAACTGTGAGCATATTAAACAGGTTAGACATCAGATGAACTTTTATTTGTCTTTCTTATAGGAAACAATATAATTTTTTTAATAATATAATCAGCAAAGAAAGATAGAGTAAAGAAGCAAACGTTTCAATTCCTAGAAAACAAGACAAACGCTACATAAACCATATTACTGAGAGCTACAAAACATAACACAGAAAAAAAGATTGCCTTCCCCATTACCATTAACAATAATAAAAACTTGAGAAATACTTTCTAATTCTTTGCTTTGTGCTGTCCATAAAGAACTCTAAACTCAAAAGTGCTCAAGAAGGGATGGGCTGCATCCTCTTGCAAATCTCTACAAAATACTACAGTTTTGCGCTCTGTTTTAGAAAGGATTATATTTCTCACATGCTATAAGTATTTAAGTTTTCCTATCATCTCCAACTAATCCCAAAGTGTAACTTTATTAGGAGTAGGACATTGCCGTAATAAACTATAGTAATTGATGTATCATCAAGAAAATGAAAAAATATATATATATAAAGAGAATGAACAAGAGCATTTCATAATCAACTAATGTAATACTCACATTAAGAACAAAACTATACATATTTCAAAAGAAATACAAGGCCTAGAAAATCTTCGATCTCTCAAATCTGTTGCAATGCAAATTTTACATTTTCTAAAAATTGATAATAACCGTTGCTAATCATATTCCAAAGCCTACACCACAAACCTTTTATCGCTAGCATTTCACTTTTTTAATATATAAATTAAATTGTGTAATCTGTAAATAATATTTAATCAAAATTAATCATCAAAACAAAAAGGGATCTACAAGAAAATATTAAGAAATATCTTTTTTTAATAAGAATCATATTATATTATATTAATTAAGTAATAATTACACAAGGTGGATCAAAAATCCACTTGTAAAAAGAGGCACCAAACTATACAAAATAATAGTTGTAAACCGCATCTAAAACAACGTTCCAAAACCTATCTAGTATAAAACAAGCTTCCTAATTAAAACTTATATGAAATTTATAGTAATCTTTTAATTGTTTTGAAATTGACGCTCAAGAAGACATTAGAAATAAAACCTTCTCACGCAAAAAAGTATTATCATTCTCACTATCATCAAAAATTCTCTTATTTCTCTCCATTCATAACACCCAAAGGATTGCTCCCACTCTGTAATTCCACAACACCCTTGCCTTTGAAGCTTTACTACTCCTCTCATATGTGTAAAAGGTTTCCAAAAAAAGAGATTGACGAGACCCTAAAAAAGCCCAATGCATTCCCATTATGTTCTGTAACTTTGACCAAAAGAAATATGCAACTGAACAATGTAAAAATAAATGATCAATATCTTCTAAGTTGTTCTTGCAAAACACGCACCAATTAGGAGAAAAGCAGAACTTGGAAAAGTTTAGTTGAATTTACAATAGAAATGTCCAGATGGTTGGGCAATCCACATCCGTCTATCATTGCTATTAGTTCTTATGTTGACTATTTCCAACTCTGACACTAAACTCGAAAAATCAACTTTCCAATCATTTAAATTCCTTCTAATCAAGAAATTTCATCCCTTGAATGAATACAACCTGCTAACAAGAGTATTCTTTTCCAAACATAACCTATATAGACTTGGATATCTTATTGAACGAGAATCACCATCCAACCAAAGATCCTCCAAAAACAAATTTTATCTCTGTTTCCTACTATGTATCTCAAATTGGAGAAAAGTTCACAAAATTAAAAACAAGGAGTACAATGCTCTCAGTGCCCACATCCCATCCATTCTCATTCAACCAATATCTACTTTTTATAACCCTATGAAAACGAGAATCTTCCTTTAAAGAAAACCTCCAAAGCCACTTCTCTAATAATACCTTGTTTCTTTTGATGATATTACCAATACCTATCCCCATTTTTTCTTCGGCCTTTCACCCATCTCCCAATTGGCCAAGTAACTCTTCCTCTTTTCACTAGCACCTTCCCACAATAAGTGCCACATTATTTTTTCTAATCTTTTTGTAACTCCCACAGGTATTTTGAAAATTGATAAATAGTAAGTTGGAAAGCTAGATAATAGTAGATTATCAAAGTCAACCTTCCCTTCTAGAAAAAAAAAAAGCATTCTTCCAACGTGCCAATCTTCTTTCAAATCTTTCAATAACCAAGACCATAACTCTATTACTCAAAGATTAACTCCGAGCTGTAAGCCCAAATATTTTATTGGCCAATATCCAACTTCACAGCCCAACAAATTTACTAAAGCTATTATTTTGTCCTCCACACAATTGATACTCAAAATGTAATTTTTGGATAAATTTATCTTCAAACGAGACACATAACAAAAAAAATTCAACCACCTTAACCAAATTTATAAATTGCTCTTCATTGCCAGAGAAAAAAAAGATTGCATCGTCCGCAAATTGAAGGTGAGAGACTTCAACACTCTCTCCCTACCCTCAAGCAATCTATTAAGTAATAACTCTGCTCTTTTCACCAATTTGCTCAACCTATCAACTACCAATACAAAAAGGAAAGGTGAAAGTGAATCCCCTTACCTTAAACCTCTTAAAGCCTCAAAGAGCCTTCTTGGTCTCTCATTAATAGTTACCAAATAATTCATTAAACTCAAGCAACCCCTAATCCACATTTTTCATCTTTCCCAAACCCTTTCTCTTTTAGTACCAGATCCAAAAACTCTGAATCAACATGATCAATAGCTTTTCAAAGTCAATCTTGAAAATTAGAGCTTTTTCATTACTTCTTATGTACTCCTCAACAATCTCATTTGCTACTAGAACATCTAAAATTTGTCTACCTTTTACAAAAGTTGTTGTTCATCTGAAATAGTAAATTCAAGTACATTTCTTAGTCTTAAAAGATAAACATTGGCAATAATTTTGTATAAACTAGTAATAAAGCTTATTGACCTAAACTCCTTAACACTCAAGGCATTAGCTTTTGTCAAAATTAAGCGAACAAAAGTAGCATTAGTTTTTTTATTAACTATGTCATCATTAAAGAATTCGCAAAACACCTCAATCAACTCCTCTTTGACCATCTCCCAACACTTATGAAAGAAATAAAAGTTAAACCCATCAAGAACGGGGACCTTATCTTTAGAGCACTTAAAAATTGCTTTTTTAATTTCTTCTTCTCCAAAAGATCTTTCTAACCAACTCACCATTTTCTTTAGAATGCAACCCCAATCTAACCCATGGATTTGATATCTTTGCCTATCATATGTAAAGTACAGATTCTTGAAAAAATTCATCACTTCCTCTTCTATTTGATGATCTTCCTCTACTATGCTCCAATCTTTTTTTTTCAATTTTTTCAATCATGTTTCTTTTTTTTCCTCCCGTTGGCCACATTATGAAAAAAATTGAGTTTACATCACCATATAATAATTTTTTTAATCATATTCAATGTTTTATGAATGATTAAAAAGAAGGTAATATTTTAAATTATTATCTAGTTCAATACTCACCTATATCCAAAATTGTCCTTGTATCCTAATATCCTAAAAGTTTATAAATAGGTGAATTTGACATCTAGAAATACCCTCACCAAAATCTCCATCTCAAGTTCATGTACTGTAGCCTATATCACCAAAAACTTCTTTATTCCATCTCCTTGACTTCTTCATAAAGTTAAACCCTTCCACTAGTCTTTGTAAAGTTAAAACACTTCCACTAGTCTTCGTAAAGCTAAACATTTCCACCAGTCTTTGTAAAGTTCAACTCCTTCCATCATTAAAAGGTGGTGCATACATCTAATGAGAATACATCTTTATATCTGAATTGCATGCCTGGTAAAACATAAAGATAAGATAACCCAATTTTTTGAAAGTGATTAAACAAAATTGTACCTCATTAGTGCATCCACCAGTGCTAATGCTTCAGCACTTGCTTCTACAATCAAAGATGGACCCTGGTTTAAATTTGCAGAAAGAGAAAAAATGGGTTAAGAGATTAATAGGCCCAAATGAAAAGCAATTTGCACACACCGCATGGGTCATCCTAATAAAATTGTTGTTATACCTATAACAAGGTCTAACAATACTGCTGCATACAAAAGAAAAGACATGGAACAACATACAGAACAATACAGAATAGGAATACATATTCAGTACTTACAGCCTGCCCAATCTCTGACAATAAGCATGCAACACCACCAACAACTTTCTCATCTCCACTAGCAAGAGCTGGAAGAAGAAGTGCTTCTTTAAGATAATGCACCCTACTAAGCAAAACCTGAGGGAGACCCTACAAAGGCCAGAATAACTTTGGTTTAGATAAAAATTTCAAAAAGCATTTGTTGATAAGAAACTGAACGGTTGTATTCAAGCAATAAAGAATGCAAACAATTGAAAATAAGTCCACTCAATAAAGAAAACCTAGAACCACAAAAAAATCCCTGAGAACAAAGAAAACAATAAAAAAACTCATAAATAGAAAAATTGTAAGAGAGTACTAAAAGTAGTTCACGCTATGTTTAATATTTTTATTTTTAGTCAAATCTATAGTTATAATATGAAAAAAGTAAATATTAGTATAAATACTATTTTGTGAAACCTTTCTATTGCATCAAGACTTAAATTCAAACCTTGTGTGCTAACCACCTCTTTTACGTTGGTAAACAAGGAAAAGAATACAAAGAACATCATCATATATATTTGACCAATAGTAGTAAGGTAAAAAAATCAAATGGGAGAATAGCGAGAAAATGACAATAAAACTGTAACAATTTCTACAATTAGTTGGTTGAGCAAGCAGAAACCAAGGTTGAGGAAAGTCCCACTAAATTAAGGCTTGTTGTCTCCTAGTTAACATACAAAAATTCTCATTCAATGACAACTAAGAAACTCCACCTACCACTAGAACTAAAATATTTTTTCTAAAATCATTATTTCACATTTGTAACAAAAAGGACCAAACCCAAACTGACTTTAAGTTGATGTTTTTGTAGGAAAAATACACCATGACCACACAATATTTACGCGTGTGTGCAAGGAGGC
Organism: Elaeagnus macrophylla; assembly: GCA_029378325.1. Taxonomy (NCBI): domain Eukaryota; kingdom Viridiplantae; phylum Streptophyta; class Magnoliopsida; order Rosales; family Elaeagnaceae; genus Elaeagnus; species Elaeagnus macrophylla. The sequence goes on from CM055651.1 coordinate 3,928,837, forward strand.
TAAACTTACCACATGTAAAATTATTAAACAAAGCAATCAATCTAGAGGATATCTCTCATAAATTTATATAACAATCATGTTTATCTTAGAGGATTCTAAGTAAATGCTCTGCTGCAGTCTTGAGTATATTGACTAAATTAGCATATTGAGCATACATTACCACAGTATGGCTACTGCATAATTGTCCTTTAAAGGCACAAGCATACCTCATGTCGACTCACAAGCTCTACTAGAACTTCAACAGCTAGATCAAATGAAGAGGGCACCTTGAAAAAATATGCAGTTGTAAGACTGTTGTGGATCAAATACAGTATCATAAGGATCAGTAAAGTTACAAAAAGATTCACCTGCAAGGAATTGAACACAAAATTAAGAAGTGGATGTGCCGGTAATGAGCCATTGGGAACCTCTGCAAAGCACCCAGCTCGAACCTGAAGTTTGAATTTTCTCTTCATAAATAAATATTAGCTATAAACAAGGCACTAGTTCTAAGAGAAACTGCTGAAGGCCACCAAAAAGCTTGAGAGGAATGCAATAAGGAATGGTGGAAATTGGAATATCACCATTTAATAGCAAAAAATATAGGAATAATCCTTTAGAAAACAGCTGCAACCACAGAGACATTTATCATACCCAACTCAATAGGCACCGCAGAATTTTCCTGTTTCTTTCATGTGGTTGCATGTCACTATCAAACCTTTTCTCAGATTGCTGCAGCAGGAAGTCTAGAACCAGAGTAGTATGGGAGAGAAGCTGCATAAGACACAACATAGGAGATAAAGAAAAAGTGAAAATCGGAGAAGAGGCAAACGAGGTTTGCAGTAGAATAGATGAATTATCTGCGCTAAAATGAAAATAAGATTCCTAAACCAAATCTTAAACCTCTTGGCCATACTGGCTCCTGTTTGCAGAAGTTATTTTGGTATCTGCATTCTGACTTTCAATAACTTCTTCGGGCAGAATAGTAAGCATCTCCAAAACAGCAGCGCTACTACCTTCCTGGATCTGCAGGTTCTGAAGACTGTAAAAAAGTTGCTCAATAGGTTTTCCATGCTCAACGGAACGAAGTATGAGTGAAGATAGCGCAAGACATATTTGAGTCAAAAGCTGCCAGAATTAAACTCAGATGTCAGTATAAAGAACTTGATAAGCAGGATTACATACACTATGTAAGAAAGATTTTTTTTTTCCTGTAATCAAAATTGTTACGAAGAAAAATAGGCATTATATTTTGACAAAAAAAAATAGAACAAAAATATAAATTTGAAGAACCTGAGGGGGGCCTGAACTGAATCTTTTGGCAGCCACGAGAAGAGCATGAAGTAAAGCATCTTTAGCTCCTAACTGTAGACAACATCCCTCGTTCTGTATCTGAAATTTGTAAACGGTGAGTAAAGCTAGCAATCTGTAATCGATCTGGTAGGCTAAGAAAAGAGAGACCTTTCGTTTTAGAATCTGAGCGGCGAAAAACTCGACTTCAAAATCCGAAACAAAGGGAGGGAGAATATCGGAAGAAAGGATGGAGGTGGCTACTTCCCAAGCAGCGTCGGTCTGTTGAAACTGAACCAGCCATTGATTTGCTGCCACGCGGTTGCATGATTGTGTATCGTGATTCAGTACGTGAACTGCCTGAACCACCTTCATTTGCAATTCCATCTTCTAATCCGATCTGATTCTAAATACAAAACAATTATAATAAAAATAATAATAATTTATGATTCTAACGATACGAACGGACTAAACACAGTCAAATAGCAAACAACCAGATCAGAGGACGACGTCTGTAACTAATATCTTCCTATTTCTAAATTTGTAAGCCCTCGACTCTATCAGACGGCTATTAGCGCCACGTTTTGCAACAAACTCACAGCCAGTGGTAACAGCCTTGTGCTTCGCCACTTCTATGGTTATTCCTAGGGAATTAATTACCTGCTTTAACTACATTCTACAGTTTTTAGCTTTTTTACCTGACTAGTAAAACTACTGTATTTTTACACATATGATATTACATTTTTTACCTTAATTTTTTTCTTTTTTTTCTACGAAACCAAACCCACAAATTCCAGTTAAAATTGAAATTGCAGGAGAGGCTTATACACACACGAAGCGAAACACACACTCCCGATTTACCTTAATTTAGTATTGTTATTTTCGATCGACCATTTGTCTCAAAAAATATATATATATATATTTAGTACTATAATTATTAAATTAAATATTAAAAATTCAATAATTTTTTAATATGAATATTTTAATCTCGTAATTTATAAATTAGGCACTATAAATCCTATTATTATGAAAAATAGGCAATCTTAGTGTATAATTTTTTAAAAATACGTACTTTAAGTCTAACAAAAGCATTAAAATTGAGGACTTATACTACCTAATTTTCATAAATAAAATACTTATAGGTGCCTAATTTAAAAATTATGAGATTAAAATGCTCATTTATACATAATAATAGGATTACTGTGACATTTTTTCAAAAATTATGAGACTTTTCGTGCTAAATATAATAATTATAGACTAAATTACTTAAATTAAATAATTACTAGACCAGCCCGACTTCCTTTGGCTTAAAGGGTCTCTAAAATGCCCAAAATTACACATTTAGACCCTATTTGGGTTTTTTATTAAGAAGAAGTGACGTCAAACTCTGTTACATTTAATAAAAAGTGTACTTTAGATCTGTAACTATTTTGTATTATCGAGTTAGTAGAAGTCCATTACCTTTATAAAGTGAAATTCTATCACTTTTTTTATAAATATAATGGACTTATACTACCCTAAATAAATATAGATATAAAGTAAACTTTCTTCAAAAATAACTAACTTGGCTACCTATTTTCTTTTTATTAAAGTAGGGCTTTTAATTGGTTTATCAACTAATAAATTGGTTTTTTAAATATATATATATATATATATATATATATATATATATATGAAAAAACAAACAACCTCCATAACCTCCTCCTTGATTATCATCGCCAATTCCAAAATCCCTTTTTTATCACAAAATTTTGTCTAAAATGGACATATCTCATAGAATAGTTTTAAAAAAAGATTCATTTGTGTTTTAGTTTATAAATGGATAAATTTTAATTCAATGTCTCAGTTGCTGGTTCCCTCGGCTTTATTTAATTTTCCACCAAATTCATTATCTTTCTTCTTATCTCTCCTTCTCCACGCTCTTCTATTTTATGTTCTCTGATTTTCTCTCCATTTTTGCATTTCATCACGCAAAAGTTTCAAATTTGAGGTTAGTGATATTAATTATTTTGGTTGGGTAGAATATTCGCACTTTTTATTAGCATGTAAATGGTGAAATTTGTACCAAGATTTATAAACCGTTAATGCGAAGCTATTATTAGTTTTGGGATTGATTAATTTTTCAAAAATTATCAACTATTTAGGTGATTCTTTGGCGAGAAATTGATTTTGGTGTTATTTAATGAGATTTTTGGTTGAAAAATCGTATTAAACTGTTACCCTAATGAATCATCTAAAACTGAAGTGTGCCAGTGATTAATGTAATGAACTCCGCTATATTCAACATTTAATTTGGTATATATTCAGTATACTTCAGTATATTTTAGTATATTTTGGTATATTTTGATATATTTTGGTATATTTTAGTAAATTTTGTTATATTTCCAAAAGTTTGGATATTGCTATTATATTTTGGTATATTTAGCATTTAATTTGGTATATTTTTGATATATTTCGGTATGATATATTTTGGTATATTCAGTATTTAATTTGGTATATTTTTGGTATATTTTGGTATATTCAGTATTTGATTTGGTATATTTTCGATATATTTTGATAAATTTTGATATATTTCGGTATATTTTGATATATTTTGGTATATTTCGGTATATTTTAGTAAATTTTGTAATATTTCCTAAATTTTAGATATTGTTATTATATTTTTGGAATATTCGGCCTTTAATTTTGGTACTTTTGGTATATTATAGTGATTAATGTTATATTTTGTAAATGTTGATATTGTTGTTATATTTTAGTATATTTCCATGCAATTAATGTAGGAAGTTTTTGTATATCCTGGCATATTTTGGTATATATGTTATATGCTGATATAATTATTCAATATTTTGTATATTATTTTTGGTATATTATTTCATATATTAATTAAATTTTAGGTATCTTTTAATTAATATTGGCTAATTATTTTTATACATTTTACAGAATGGATGGCCTTAGTATTCTAATCATTCATAATGGTAAGTAGTCGAAGAAAGATGATAAAGAAGTATATCGATGAGGTGAAAGTTCGGTGATAATGATAAGAAATGGATTTAAGTATAATGAACTTAAAGAAAAGTTATTTCTGAAGTTAAAGATCGATAAGTTCAAGTATGAACTTTAAGTGAGATACTTCTATAAAAATGATCTGACATTATCTACTATTTTAATTGGTTATGATGAAGATTTGGATGAGTTTTTTAACATTTATGTTGAAGATAATCAAAGCAAGACTGTTGTATATGTCACAAAAAATGAGATAAGATCCGTAAATACAAGTCATTATATCTGCTATGAACAACTTCTTAATGTTGGAGAGCCATACTGTAAATTACTTGAGCAATAGTCATACACACAATAGATCTCAAAATTCCAATAGAAATTGCAATAATGTTTTTGATAGTATTGGTGATGATGTAGATCGCTATTCAGATCTTAGGCAAATAGGTGATGATCGACATCTTCATATGATTAGAGAGTATGAATTAGAAGATAGTCTTGTTAACAAAAACGTAGATCATTACATGATCTCAATGCCATCAATACATGCAATTGAGAATTGTAGGACACTAGTTGAACCAGAAAGGCTGATTGTATGAGCTCAATCTATAAATGGTTTATCCCAATTTGAAGGAAGAATTGTAGTTAGGGGCAATAATGAATTACGTTTTTGTCCACCAAGTACACCCACATGGATTATTTCAAATGATGATGTTTCCTCATCTGTGGCACATGTAGAGCTTGATTTGAAAGTTGATCAAGTGTTTGACAGTAAAATAAATTTCACCACACATGTCGGGCTTCATGCCATAAGAAACAGATTTGACACGAGGACACTGACAAGTAAGAAAGACCGTGTCGTGATACGTTGCATTTAATCTAGTTGTACTTGGATGATTAGATGTAATAGGATCACTAGCTCAGATAGGTTCAAGGTAAAGGAGTTTGAATCAAGACATACTTATGATCCTAACAATTACATGAGGAAGAATAGGACCGCGACCTCAAGAGTGATAGGAAATGCCATAAAAATGAAGTTGGTGCGACCCAAAAGAATTTATAAGCCTAAAGATATTATTGATGATTTTCAGAATGAGTTTGGGATTGAGATTTGTTACATCATAGCATACAGGTCTAAAGAGAAGGCTTTTAAGTTGCTATGGGGCAGTGAAGACGATTCTTTCCTAAAGTTTCCTTCCTACTATTATGTTTTGAAGGAAAGAAATCCCGGTAGCATCACACATATTGAAGTTGACCAGTCTGGAAGATTTACGTATTTTTTCATGGCATTAGGTCCATGTATTAGAGGATTCTTATCTTGTATAAGACATGTCATTACAGTTGATGGTGCATTTTTATCAGGTTGGTATGCTGGGACATTATTCGTAGCAAATGCTTCTGATGGAAATAACAACATATATTCAATTGCCATTGAGGTTAGAGATTCAGAGAAGAATGAAGCCTGAAAATGATTTTTGTTAAAACTATCAAACATAGTTGGGCACATTGACGGCCTTGTTATTTTTTTGTATAGACACCAAAGTATTATTCAAGCTGTTCTGAAAGCATTTCCCAATACTTTGCATGGCTATTGTGCATTTCACATGAAGATGAATTTAAACCACAAATTTAAGAATACTGACATGACACCTTTATTCAGATGTTGCTCAAGGGCATATACAAAGCGTGAATTTGACAAGTACATGGGGGATTTGAGACAGGTCGATCCTTTGATAGAGAAGTACTTATTGGAAGCAAGTAAAGATAAGTGGTCAATATATCATTTCTCAGGAAATAGATACAGGATAATGACCACAAATAGTTCAGAATCATTTAATAATGTCATGAAATTTGCTCGTCAATTGCTCATAACCTTGCTTGCTGAGTATTACAGTAGCAAAATACAGCAGTGGTTTGTGGAACATAGGGAGGTTGGGATGAAATAGGGAACTCGATTCCTTACCGATGAGGTTGAATCAACTATGCGTGCAAATCACAATAAGTCCTTAAGGTACAGGGTTTTTAGAATTAATGCACATGTTTTTCAGGTATGGGGATTCATACAACACTTTATAGTTATTATATGTTTATCTATTTTCATTTTAAATAATTGTGTAATATAGGTTATCATCCATTATACATAATATAATGAGTTCATTTATATGAAATTAGGTTTTACATGGTGACACTAGTAACGATGTTGATCTACTCAATAGAAGCTGTAGTTGTATGAAGTTTGATGTTCACAAGATCCCCTGTTATCATGCCATTGTAGCCGCCCGGTTTCAAGATGTTGATGTCCATTCCTTTGTTGACCAATTATACATAGTAAATTGTTATATTATCGCATATGTAAAGTCTATATTTTCGGCAACTGACACTGGTGAGTGGGACATTCCACCAGAGATAATAGAGCTAGTTGAACTTCCTCCCAACACGAAGAAAAAGTCTGACAGACCACAAAAGCGACGCATACATTCACATGGGGAAGTAATAAAGAAAGTCATATTATGCAATAGGTGTGGAAATAGTGATCAAACATGAGGACTTGTAATGTGTTCTGTCAGATGATTGTAGAACCTTCGCTATCTTCTCATCCTTAAACATATAAATAACACAATTTGTTATCATTTGAAATGTTATATTTTATGTATCAAACTTTTGTATTAATTCAATGAATACCACGATAATCAACTTTATTTAACCAGTCATATATATCAATCATGTATGTTTTGTAAATATACTAAATGCATACAATTTGATATTTTGGAATAATAGTAAAATATCCCACCAACAACTTTTATTTATTGTCCTATTCGGTCTATTTTAGCATTTTATTAGTATATTTCAGTAATATATATGAAATATACTAAAAATATACTAAAATATATTAAATTTCACCGAAATATTCCAAAATGTCCTATTCGATCTATTTTGGTATATTTCGATATATTTTAATAAGTATGCTGAAATATACAAAAAATATACTGAAATATAAGATAATTTAATTATATCTTACAGAAATATACCGAAATGTCCTATTCAGTTTATTTTGGTATATTTTGGTACATTTCAGTATGTATGCTGAAATATACTAAAAATATATTGAAATATAAGATAATATAATTATATATGACAAAAATACACCGAAATATACATAAATATACCGAAATGTCCTATTCGGTCTATTTTGGTATATTTCGGTACATTTCAGTAATTATGCTGAAATATACCAAAAATATACTAAAAAATAAGATAGTGTAATTATATCTAACAAAAATATAACAAAATATATAAAAATATATCGAAATATACCATTGAATATCAAAATATACCTATAACCATCACCCTACATACCCCTTGCACAAAACTAACAGAAATTTCATACTTTATTACGAATATAGTTCACAACGGTACATCTCAAATCTGGCTGAAACATATAAATTAACAGTGGTCTCTGAATTTGGGGTTAACCAAATATATTTCAATACAAACAACAAAACAATTCAGAAAATGCAAATGTATTAAAAAATACAAATAAACATTGACTAAATTTATACAATAAGGTAATCACTGTTTGCAAAGAAAAGTTCACAACACAGTTTCTTCCTAAAGAATCCAATCGCCTCGTCTTTGATATCAATGAAGGGCTTGTCATTAATCATGCACTCGATAAACTTCAAAGCGTAAATGCCACAATCTCCCCTGTGTAAGACATGTAAAAGAAAATATGTTATTCATATACTAATAATCACAATTAATTATATCAATGTATATTAGATATTACTAAAAGAATTAAATATACTTACACTTTAACAAGTTGTAGAACAGGTATCGTGTTACAATAAATAGGTCACCGATCTTTGATTTCATATTCAAATAATTCCAAGTTTTAATTAAGTTGGGGATCATTATACATAAGTTTTGTAACATTTTCTTAAGAGCTCCATCCCTTACGTGTTTCGAAAGTGAATCATAGACATCAATATGTTATTGTCTAATGTGAAATCCAAATCCGATCCAATGACCCTTCTCCAATAAAACTCCATATATGTTGTCCACTCGAGTCCATGACTTATCAAAATCAAGGCATACACCTGTTTCAAAACATAAAAAAGTTCTAAATTAATAATACAAGTATTACTAAATACGATTTATTACGAATATTGTTACTATGTTTCACCTGTAACATAATCCAACCACTTCTTGTTTGCATTCCAAAATTTAAATTGCTCTTTTTTTCGCTTTTTTCCATTCACCTGCACTTGACTCCACATATGCCTACATTTTCATAATAAATAATAAAAATAGTTAGATATATGATAAGTGCTTGAAAAGTACTAACATTTCGTGATTTATTGTGCTTAATTGTTAAAAATAGATTTGTTATAACTCGTTTATTTGATTATTTACATAAATCTATCAATTCAAAATCACAGGTATGTTTTAGTATATTTAAGGTGTTTTTAGCATCAAATGAGTTGAATAATGCAAACACGCAAAAACGAAACACTTACGGTGCTCGGATCACAATTTAGGGGCAACACAAGTTAAATTATGTAAGTCGTACATAACAAGCCAACCAATATGTAAGGGGTACCTGATAACTCTAATTTATTATAATATTATTAGCTCTTATTCATAAATACTTGCTTGTTAATTTAAGAATATTCGCACATTATAATCATTTATACACTATTTGTGGACTTTGTGATTTGAATAAATTCTTTGATAATAAATTCAAAATAATTATGAAATCTGTCAAAAAGAATTATATTTTAATGTGCACTCATTAGATTTTCATTGTCCTTGCAGGAAATAAAGAAAACAACAAAGAAAATGCAAGAATTCAACTTTGTTGCAGCTTTGCTACAGCATTGCTGCAGCAAAATCATACCAGGAAAACAACGCCAAAACAGAGGCTGATTTGGAATTAAGAATTCAATGGCTGATTTGAACTCTCAACAAAAGGACAATTTTGGGCTTTCATTAACTCACCTTTTTAGGGATAATATTAGAAATTAACACACCAAAAATTGTCTCCAATTAAACCTAAAGCCAAATACACAATTCAGGAGCAGATTTCACCAGTTTTTGAGCGGCAGAAAAATACAGAACAGATCAGGATAATTCTGGGCAGCAGGAGGCGACATCAAGAGAGGAAAACACACGTGAGTTCTGGGTAGAAAACAGAGGAAAAACCAGCGGCAGCAAGGAGAAAAAATACAGCAGATAGCAGCCCCAAATTCTGGACAGATTTGGTGCAAAGGAGAGGCAAAACAGAGCATCAAGGGGAATCTGGAAAGAGACCAATTGAAGCTTGATTTGCAAGGATTTTCATTGAAGATAAAGCAAGAACGGGACAAAGAATCATAATCTAATTGGTTTAGGGTTGATTTAAGGGATTTATTTATTTATTTCATTATTTCTTTATTATTTGATTCTTCTAAATTCTCTAAACTATATGGATCTGATTTTGAGCATATATAATTTGATGTTTAATTTTATAAATATGCTTGGCTAATTTCTCATTCAGTTAGGGTTGTGGATATGCAAGTGTATGTAGACTTTGTGCTTTAATTTTATAAACTTGTGCTTTGCTTGGCAAAGGGTGCTAGTTATTCTATGTTTGATTGGTTGATTTATTCTTATTGATTGCGTGATCAACAATTGGTAGGATATTAGACTGAAATTGAATCTGAAAAGGTTAATTTTAAGTTGGATAAAGCTAGAATAGTGTGAAGAAATTGATATAGGAATATATAATTATCTCACATAACTCAAAAGAATTTGTGCATGAACGTTGTTCTTAGATTCAGTTTTGCATAGGAATATGTTTCATTGAGTCATAGAATATATAAACATTGCAGATTCGGAAGAATCCTTTGTGAATTTTTGCAATTCTAGTTACTGGTACACTTTGCTACAGTATTGCTACAGCAACGCAGTTTGTCTACATCACTTGTCATATTCGCAATCCTAACTGATTTATCTATTTGCGATTCTTGATATCCTTCTTGTTGAACGTTGTTTCAGTGTTTTCACTCTTGTCCTCTCGTATTATTTATTTTATTTTATTTATTCTATTTTAATAAACAAAAACACAAAATATTGATTTTAATAGTTAATTTTTACGATATTTTCTAGTATTCCAATCTTCGTGGGAACGATCTTTTTTATCATTATATTACTTGTTTGCGACACGTGCACTTGCGTTAAATCATATACACCATTGGGAGCAACAAGTTTTTGGCGCCGTTGCCGGGGATTGGCAACGTTAGAAATTATTCGTAGAAATCGACTTTTGTTTTTATTTAATTTTGTTTATCTAATATCTCTTCTATGTCTCTTGTATGAGCAGATTTCGCGACAAGGATATCCTACCCTTCGATCCCGAAATTGAACGTACTTTCAGACTAAGAAGAAGAGAACAACAAGGTTTCGCTCAGATTGAAGATATGGCACAAGAAGGGAACGGAAACAATGGCCATGAACAAAATTTAAACAATGCAATCAATGTGATACCTCCAATGGATGATAGGGACAGAGCTTTGAATGAATATGCATTACCTATGCTAGAAGGGTTGAATCCAAGCATCACAAGACCAAACATTCAAGCAACTCACTTTGAGTTAAAACCGGTGATGTTTCAAATGCTACAAACAGTCGGGCAATTCAGTGGATTACCTACAGAAGATCCTCATCTGCATCTCAGGTTATTTATTGAAGTCAGTGACTCATTTAAATGGACAGGGGTAACCGAGGAAGCATTTAGGCTCAAATTATTTCCTTATTCCTTAAGAGATCGTGCTAGAGCATGGCTTAACTCCTTGCCACCTGACTCTATTGCAACTTGGAACGATTTAGCTGAGAAATTCTTGATGAAATACTTCCCACCAACAAAGAATGCTAAATTGAGGAATGACATCACCTCCTATCAACAATTGGATGGAGAATCTCTATATGAAGCTTGGGAAAGATTTAAAGAATTGTTAAGGAAATGTCCTCACCATGATATACCTCATTGGATCCAAATGGAGACTTTCTACAATGGTCTCAATGCTCAAACGAGAACTATTGTTGATGCATCTGCTAATGGAGCTCTTTTAGCCAAGTCTTACAATGAAGCCTATGATCTACTTGAGAGGATGGCCAGCAATAATTATCAATGGCCAATGGACAGAGTTGCAGCTGCAAAAAGAGTGGCTGGTGTGCATGAGGTTAATGATGTTACAGCACTTACAGCTCAAGTGTCATCCTTGGTTAATCTGTTGAAGAATCAGCATGTGACAGTAAATGTGAATTCAATCCAAGATTCAGGAATTTCATGCGTCTATTGTTCGGGATCTCATGTGTTTGAAAACTGTCCTTCAAATCCTGAATTAGCTTGTTTTGTGAGTAATGTCAACAGGAACCACAATCCATACTCCAACACATATAACCCAGGGTGGAGGCAACACCCTAATTTCTCTTGGAACAATCAAGGTGGTAGTCAAGCTGACCATACCACGCCTAACCGCCCTGCATTCCCACCAGGATTTCAATAGCAACAACAAAGAAACCAACCAAGTGAATCAACTAGTTCGTTTGAATCTCTACTTAAAGAGTACATGGCTAAGAATGATGCAATCCTCCAAAGCCAAGCTGCATCAATGAGGAACCTAGAAAACCAAGTGGGTCAGCTTGCTAATGAACTTAAGAATAGACCACAAGGTACACTTCCAAGTGATACCGAAATTCCAAGGAGGGAAGGAAAGGAATTTTGCAAAGCTATTACTTTACGGAGTGGGAAAGAATTAGAGGGACCAATTGGACAGAAAATGAGTCAAAAGGAAAGTATCGTAGTCCAAGATAACGAGATAAAAGAACAGGACAAATCTGAATCAGTTTTAACAAGGTCAGAAAATTCTGGTACCCAAAATGCTACAGCATTGCTGCAGCAAAGTTCGCAGCAACACCGACCACCTCCTCCATTTCCTCAAAGGTTTCAAAAACAGCAGCAAGATCTACAATTCAGAAGATTTCTAGATGTTCTTAAGCAACTACACATTAATATTCCCTTGGTTGAAGCATTGGAGCAAATGCCAAATTACGTTAAGTTCATGAAAGACATCTTAACCAAGAAAAGACAGTTTGGCGAGTTTGAAACGGTCGCTTGTTGTGCTATGCTGCAAAATAAACTTCCTCCTAAGCTTAAGGATCCCGGAAGTTTCACAATTCCATGTTCCATTGGTAATCAGTATTTTGGCAAGGCCTTGTGTGATTTGGGAGCAAGCATTAATTTGATACCTATGTCAATTTTTAAGAAATTGGGTATTGGTGAAGCTAGACCTACCACAGTCTCCTTGCAATTAGCTGATCGTTCTATTGCTCATCCAGAAGGAAAAATTGAAGATGTTTTGGTTAAGGTTGACAAATTTATTTTTCCTGTGGATTTCATTGTGCTAGATTATGAAGCAGACCGCGAGGTGCCTATTATCTTGGGTCGACCATTTTTAGCCACAGGTAGGACTCTAATTGATGTTCAAAAGGGAGAATTAACCATGAGAGTTCAAGATGAGCAAGTCACTTTTAATGTATTTCAAGCCATGAAATTCCCCAACGATTTGGAAGAATGTTCATCCATCTCAGTTATAGACTCATTGGTATCTGAGGCTGTTGAAAACTATTGCTATGCTACATCAGATACATCTTTGCTGCAACATGAATCAGAATGTGAAGAAAATGAAGAGAAACTCAAGTTGGTAAGGACAGGACATACCTATTTTAAATCGAAAAACAAGTTTGAGTCCTTAGACTTGTCTTCTCGAGAATTCAAGGTTCCTAAACCTCAATCATTGAACCACCAACTTTGGAATTGAAACCCCTCCCAACTCATTTGAAATATGCATACCTGGGTGAATCTTCCACTCTTCCTGTCATCATTTCAGCCCAATTATCGGAAGAACAAGAACTTCAGTTACTTGATGTTTTGAAGGGGCGCAAAAAGGCCATTGGATGGACTATTACTGATATAAAGGGTATCAGTCCCTCATTCTGTATGCACAAAATATTGCTTGAAGATGGTGCCACAGGATCCATAGAAGCTCAGAGAAGACTTAATCCAATCATGATGGAAGTTGTTAAAAAAGAGGTCATTAAATGGCTCGATGCTGGAATTATTTATCCTATCTCCGACAGCTCATGGGTCAGTCCAGTTCAATGTGTTCCTAAGAAAGGAGGTATGACTGTGGTAGAGAATGCTAATAATGAATTAATTCCTACAAGAGTTGTCACTGGTTGGAGAGTTTGCATGGATTTTAGGAGATTGAACAAAGGCACTAGAAAGGATCATTTCCCCCTCCCTTTCATAGACCAGATGCTAGATCGCCTTGCAGGAAAAGAATTCTATTGCTTCCTAGATGGGTATTCTGGATATAATCAGATTGCCATAGATCCTTAGGACCAACACAAGACAACTTTTACATGTCCCTATGGTACTTTTGCTTTTCGACGGATGCTGTTCGGATTGTGCAATGCACCAGCTACTTTTCAAAGGTGTATGATGGCAATCTTTATCGATATGATAGATCAATTTGTGGAAGTTTTTATGGATGACTTCTCAGTATTTGGAGACTCATATGACTCTTGTTTGCGAAATTTGGCTGCGATTCTACATCGTTGTGAAGAAACCAACCTAGTCCTGAATTGGGAAAAATGTCATTTTATGGTAAAAGAAGGAATTGTATTAGGACACAAGGTATCTAAGAGTGGTCTTGAAGTTGATAAGGCGAAAATTGAGATAATAGAAAAATTGCCATCACCAAATTCAGTAAAGGGAATTCGCAGCTTTCTTGGACATGCGGGGTTTTATAGGCGTTTCATCAAGGACTTCTCCAAAATTTCAAAACCCCTGTGTACTCTGCTCGAAAAAGACCAACCATTTTGCTTTGAGGAAGCCTGTTTGTAGGCCTTTCTTGAATTGAAGAATAAACTTGTGTCAGCTCCTATCATTGTAGCACCAGATTAGTCTTCTCCTTTTGAACTTATGTGTGATGCTAGTGATATGGCAGTCGGAGCTGTTTTGGGGCAGCGAAAAAATAAGGTGTTCCATTCCATTTATTATGCAAGCAAGACATTGCAAGAAGCTCAATTAAACTACACAGTTACAGAGAAAGAATTGTTAGCTGTGGTCTTTGCATTCGACAAGTTTCAGTCGTACTTAATTGGAACCAAGGTAGTTGTCTACACTGACCATTCTGCCATTAAGTATCTTATAGCCAAGAAGGATGCCAAACCGAGACTTATTTGTTGGGTTTTATTGTTGCAAGAATTTGATTTGGAAATTAAAGATCGGAAAGGGACTGAAAATCAGGTAGCTGACCATCTATCCAGGTTGGAACAAAAGGACGAGCAATCAATCGACATTAATGAAAATTTTCCCGATGAGCAACTATTCGCAGTTTTTCAAGCTTCAATACCATGGTATGCAGATTTTGTGAACTTTTTGGTGAGTGGATTGATGCCTCCTAACTTGACCCATCAACAAAAGAAAAAGTTTTTCCACGATGTTAAGTTTTATTATTGGGATGAACCTTTCTTGTTTAAGTAGTGTGCAGACCAAATGATTAGGAGATTAGAATCAATAGGACTTCATTAAGCTTGTAAAGTTGTGGCTAGGTGTGTGATTATGAAAGTACAAAAATGATGTTTTCATATGATAAGAGTACCTTTTATTTCACAAACATATTTTCAACTTTTTTTTTTTTTACCAAGTGTTCTTTTCCATCCTCCCTTCAATTCAAATGTCCTTTGGATCTTTTGCTTGATTTTCTTCTTTTTTTTTATTTTTTTTTATTCTTGCTTACTGTTTCAATCATCATCATTTTTTTTTTTTTACGATGAAGCAAGATAAACACAACATAATTGCTCATGAAAATCAAATATTACATTAAGTACTCTTATCACTAAGGGTAGTTCAATGTATGTCAATGTTGAGTTCAAGGGTGTGCTATTGATAAAATATTGCGGGGAAGCATGAAAAGTTCAAACGGTCCAAAGATGGCCTAAATCATTTTCTAAGTAGTGTTTGTTTCTATTATTTCGCTTCAACGTGTTTTCAAATGAGTTCTAGAGATTGTTGAGACTTAAAACATATCATGAACATGCATACATTCCACAAATCAGAATAGTTATACTAACCATGCAAACTACCACAAGTACCACAAAATTCTCAAATTAGATGAATCCAACATTTGTGTGTTTCGTTGCTTAGGTAAAAATCTAACATCTCTCATATGTCATCTTCATTACAATCATGTTAATATCATAGATTTCCGGATTGAATCAAGTAGACACGACACTAACTAAAAACAATTCAAGTGACAAAGTTAAAAATTTAAAATTGGTCATATTTCATGCTCATGGAATATTCTTCCCACCCCCAACCTATTTTCTGCATTGTCCTCAATGTGAAAAAGAAGAACAAAAGAGATTAAGAAAAAGTGTGAGAAGTTACCCCCCTTTCGTATGAGATTATGTCATTACTCGTTATGCTCCGGTTCACTGTTCCTCGCTTTTCTCATGAAGAATTTATGTGTATGAACATATATTGAACCCCAAATTTAAATTATAACTAAGTCAGATGAAAACAGAAAAACATTAAACTAAGTTAAACAATTCAAAATAAAATAAAAATAAAGGAAAAACTGAAAAAAGAAAATAAAAAAAAATAAAAAGAAAATAAAGAAAAGAAATTGATACTACCGAATATGGTGGGTTGCCTCCCACCAAGCGCTTTCTTTAACGTCTTAGCAAGACGTTGCTAATTCATTTCTATCCACCATCATCAAAGATCTTGAAGTGTGTGATATCAATTTTTCGAGCTAATATGTCATTAAGCTTGTCCTTCCATCTCGGTAGTTGTTTCCTATGAAGTACAGCACACACTCTTTTGTGGAAGTAGTATGGAAAATAATTTGGGGATGTGCAAGTCTTAGGTGCCTTGTGTGGCATGGGAGGTGAAGATAATTCCTCCTTGTTCTCCATAGAAGTTTGTAGAATTTGATATTCATCAGCTTGACATTCTTTGAGAATTGCTTGCTCTCCATCTGTATTTTCTACACAAAGTGGTAAATCATCAAAAGTTTCAGGAAAATAAATATTTTCAAAATTTTTACCACTTTGAAGGATTGTGTCATCCTTCACTTGCTCAATTTGAGTGGGCAACTCTTCTTGTTTTTGAATTTGTTCCGCTAATTGCCCAACTTGCATTTCTATTCTTTTCATTGATGCCTCCACAGACTCCATCCTTTCACTAGTAGATTGTATGAAAATATTCAAGGTTTCCTCTAAGGTTGGCTTCCTAGGTTGATTAGAAACTTTACTTCCTTGTATGAAAGAATTTAAGCTCTCTTCCAAGGTGGCCCTAGATGGATATGTAGGAAAACTTGAGCTTTGCATTTGGTATTGTGCATAAGGTGGGTCATATGGTTGAAAATTAGAGCTTTGCATGTTGTATTGGGCATAAGGTGGGTCATATGATTGAAAATTTGAGCTTTGCATGTTGTATTGGGCATAAGGTGGGGTAAAGTTTGCTTGCCATGAAGAATTACGGTGATTTTTTCACTCAGGATTATAGGTACTAAAATAGGGATCATTCCAAGGTGGGTGACATCCCTCATTAAGATCAAAGTTTGAATTAGTGGATGCATAGTAATCACCTGCAAAAAGTGCAAACATTAGCATAATGCCCATATAAACCACAAATGCTACATACCTCCATGTATGTCATATCATGCAGCTCTTCAAAAGGCCTTGTATTGGCTCATGGATTTCTGTATCCAGCCTGATTAGGTGCATTTTAAAATTCGTTGATGTTGTCTATGAACGGTACCTTTCAAAAACTAACAAAAACAACAGAGAAATCAAAGCACCACAGATTAAGCAATTAAAAGCACTATTTTTTGATTTTTTTGATTTTTTGATTTTTTTGTATTTTTAGAATAAAAATAAATAAATAAATAAATAAACAAATAAATAAATAAAAGATAAAAAATAAAATAAATAAACAAATAAAAAAAAATTAAGAAACTCTAAAAAGTTAAAAAGAAAATTATTCAAAACGCCAATTCCCCGGCAACGGCGCCAAAAACTTGATGTGTTAAAATGTGTACTCGCAAGTGTACGAATCACTCGTAGTAAAGTGATAAGCAACTTCCAAGGTCGGTCTCTCAAGGAATTACAGTGGTTTTAAATAACTAACTTTTTAATCTAAATAGAGTTCTAATGAAAATAAAAGACTAATTAAATAGAGTTCTAGTAAAACTAAAACTCTAAGTAACTAGAATCCTAAAGCTAGTAAAACTGTAAAAAGGTGTTTGATTTGTAACGGGAACAAAGTACGAGCAATTAAACGAAAACAAAATCGCAATTAAACAATCAATTCAGATATATTTGAAGATCAATGGAGAATGTATGGACGTTTAGCTTGGTTGACCATGCTTGCATCGAAAAGGTATGGTGAGATAACATGAACGTCCTATATAAACTAAACTACCGGCTTTCCTTTTAATTACGAGACTCCTTTTGGCGGGGGTAGGTCTCTTTATTGATTAACTAATTAATTGCCTTTGGCGGGGGTAAATCAAATAGTAATCAAATTATGCGCAGGGAAAACATGCCAATCAAATTAATGCTATGACTAAGTCACTAACTTGAAGCTTCGATTAAGTGTTTCGGAATAAAGTTAAGGTGACGTTCCTATAACTAAATTCTCAGATTTTTCAATCTAACTACGAACATCAAATGGGCCCATGATTATTCATAATCAAATATCTAAACATGCTCTTAATCAAAAAGTA
The DNA here is from genome assembly GCA_029378325.1 of Elaeagnus macrophylla. Classification (NCBI taxonomy): domain Eukaryota; kingdom Viridiplantae; phylum Streptophyta; class Magnoliopsida; order Rosales; family Elaeagnaceae; genus Elaeagnus; species Elaeagnus macrophylla. The sequence continues at coordinate 3,946,944 of CM055651.1, forward strand.
ATTCGTTTATATTAAATCAATAGAATACACCATACACAGTTCTAGCAAACATGGCAACACAAACTAAACATCCATAATAAAACTAGCCAGACATGTTCATATTAATATTCATAGACAAATAAAATATGAACATACACTCCAACAAAAGAAGAAGAAAAATAGAATTCTACAACACCAAAGAAAACCTAGATCTAAATACCGCTTATGGATTGGTTGACGTACTTCTCCGTAAGCTTTATCTTCGATTGTCGACGGCTTCTTTGGATCCTTAGAATGGTTTCTCTTGCTTTGTTTTTGTGTAGCAAAACTCCCAAAGTTGATTGAATCTCTTGTTTTGTTGCAAAATTGTAAAGTGTAAGAGTTGTGTATCAATTCGAGTTCTGTTGTAAAGGGGGTCTAAGGGGGGTATTTATAGATGTAAGGGATTCTGCAAATCCTATGTGCAATAGGAATAGGCGCGCCGCGGCATGCATTTTACTCGCCGCGGCGCAACACAAAATTTGGAAAATATGCAAAAACCCGAGAGCTCCCCGCCGCGGCATACAATTCCCTCGCCGCGGCGCGCAATGCTTCTATGTTTTCAGGATCAAACCCGAGAGCCTCACGCCTCGGCATGCAATTCTCTCGCCGCGGCGCGCAATGCTTTCCTTCTTTTCACGTCCCCCCTTACATATGTGATGGCACTATATGTAAGGCTTACATATTCGTCTTGATTAGTTCGTAACTCGTGATCCGAGCGCCGTAGGTGTTCCGTCTTCGCGTGTTTTCATCATTTGAATCATTTGACGCTAAAAACACCTGAAATGCACTAAAATATACCCGTGACTCCGAATGGATAGATTTATGAAAATAATCGAAATAATAGTCATAATAAATCTATATATCAATCAAGCATAATTAATCACGAAATATTAGTGTTTTTCGAGCACTCATCAATTATCACGGTTGCATTTAGCATATGCAACAAGCCTTTAAACCCCTAGGTTGCCCTAGTGGACGAGTTAAAGTCTCGTGAGGGTTTTCAGTGATGATTCCCACAAACATCCAACTAAACGAAAAACTAAAATGACAAATAACAATACTACAAATAAAAACTACAAACTTATTTCAACAAAATTTCTCATGCTTCAGTTTATTCTTAGTTTATAATCGAAACTCCTACATAAGTTCATCCAATTATCTTAACACATTAAGGATTCATCATGCAAATCAGTTTTGTATCACAAGTGCATACTCCAATACTAAAAAAAAATATATATCAACATTGATTCCCCCAAACCTAGTGTTAAGAATCTAAATTCGTTTCAACTCTACTCCTCACAAGATAAAAAATTCACTCTTAATATCACACTGATCCTATGGGTTCAAACACTCAACAAAGTATATGCGAATAGAAGTTATGTAAAGAAATGAGCTAATAGATTCGCATATGATTAAACAAGAAAGGCTCAAAAAGTGTATAACATTGATCTCATGAAAGGAATCAAATGATAGGATTTATGAAGAAATCACATTACTAATCTCATGCATCAATTAAAATCCTCAAGTAAAAACTTCAAGTGTATGCCCTAGAATGAATGAAAATGCATTGACTTTAAGGGAAATTATTTCCTCTTTTTTTTATTTTTTTATTTATTATTTTTTTTTTCTTTTTGTATTAACCATTTCACCATTTGAAGAACTTAAGGGTCATGATTTTTTTATGGACCCACATACATGTGTATTTTGTGAATGGCAAACTTTATTTTTTTTATTTTTTTATTTTTTTATTTTCCTTTTAAATCTTTTAAAGTCAAGCATGAATGAAATAGGCAAACACTTAAAATTTTACTCAAATCATTTAATCTAAGCATACAATTAAACCTATGATTCTTCATTAGATGTTGAAAATCCTAACATTCAATGCAAAAACCTATAGAGATCTTCTAACAATTTGAAATAATAAGAAAAGTGTTTAAAAGAGTAGAATAATGATTAACTCTCAGAATAAAACGTTAATGGCTCAACAATCATCTCACAAGGTAGTCTCCACTATTTGATTCTTAAACACAAAATTTGGGCTCATCTCAATTTCAATATTAAAAAGCATGAAGTATGAACTATGAACAAAAACCAACTTTTATAACTAACCTTGAATATGTACAAGAAATCAAACAAAACATGTACAAAGATTCAATTACTCACTTTAAATTAACAAGAAGGCATGATAGTTTTATATCAAAAAGTTTTTATTGGACCTATTTGTACCCCCAAACCTAAATTAAACATTGTCCTCAATGTTTTCAACTACGCACATGTTCAGAAAAGCATTTAAAAGGAACAAATAGAAAAAGAAAAATATTACCTAAAATAGTGGGTTGCCTCCCACCAAGCGCTTTCTTTAACGTCTTAGCAAGACGTTGCTAATCCACTCCTATCCACCATCATCAAAGATCTTGAAGTGTGTGATATCAATTTTTCGAGCTAGTATGTTATTAATCTTATCCTTCCATCTCGGTAGTGGTTTCCTATGAAGCACAGCACACACTTTCTGGTGGAAGTAGTAAGGAGAAGGATTTGGGGACGTACAAGTCTTAGGTTCTTTGAGTGGTAAAGGAGGTACAGAGAATTCCTCCTTGTTCTCCTTAGAAGGTTGTAGAATTTGATTTTCCTCAACTTGACCTTCTTTGAGAATTGCTTGCTCCCCATCTGAATTTTCTACACAAAGTGGTAAATCATTAGAAATTTTAGGAAAATAAATATTTTCAAAATTTTTACCACTTTGAAGGATTGTGTCATCCTTCATTTGCTCAATTTGAGTGGGCAACTCTTCTTGTGCTAGAAGTTGTTCCGCTAGTTGCCCAATTTGCATTTCAATCCTTATCATAGAGTCTTCTAAGGAATCCAACTTTTGATTACGTTTCTCTTGGTTTTCTACACTAACTTGAATAAAAGTATTCAAGGTATCCTCCAAGGTTGGTTTCTTAGGGTGAATGGGTTAGTCATAAGGATTAAAAACTTGATGATCTTGATTGGGCAACTCTTCTTGTGGTAGAAGTTATTCCGCTAGTGGCCCAATTTGCATTGCAATCCTTATCATAGAATCCTTTAAGAAATCCATCCTTTGATTACGTTTCTCTTGGTTTTCTAAACTAACTTGAATAAAAGTATTCAAGGTATCCTCCAAGGTTGGTCTCTTAGGGTGAATGGGTAGGTCATAAGGATTGAAATATGGGTATGAGGCATAGGGTGGGTTAGTGTTTGCTTCCCAATAAAAATTTTGGTGATTTTCCAACTCGGGAATATAGGTATAGGGATCATTCCAAGGTAGGCGACATCCCTCATTAGGTTCGAAGTTCCGGTTAGTAGACATATGGTAATCACCTGCAAAAGTGCAAACATTAGCATTATGTCCATATAAACCACAAATTTCACATACCTCCATATTTGTTAGCTCTTGGATATCAGTATCCAGCTTGATTAAGTGCTCTTTTGAATATGTTGATGTAGTCTATGAACGGTACCTTTCATATACTAACAAAAACAACAAAGAAATCAAAGCACCACAATATATATCCCAGAGAAAAAAAAATAACGAAAAAGATAGAAATAAAATAAACAACTAAAAACAAATGACTCAAACAAATAAAAATAACTAACAAACTAAAAATAACAAAACAAAACACAAAAATTAACAAATTCACAAAAATAAAAAGAAATCACAAAAATCAAGAAATACGAAAAACAAACTAAATAGAAAATAAATAAACACTTTAAAACGCCAATTCTCCGGCAACGGCGCCAAAAACTTGATGCACAAATACTTGATAGTCAAATTTTGTATTTTATAAAAAGCTCGCAAGTGCACGAATCACTTGTAATAAGTGATAAGTATACTCCCAAGATCGTCTCTCAAGGAATTGCGGTGGTTTTAAAACGTTATTTATTTTCTTATTCAGTCGAACAAACAATCCTAAACATTCTAACAATTGTCGGGTTGTAGAACAGACTGTAAATTCCTAAATTAATTATATAACTAAAATAAAATAAAAATAAAAGTAATCACAACCAAAGTGGGGATGATGGATGTAAATGGGAATATTAGTTCGCTATCCATTCATGGCAAAAACAAATTAAGCATTCAATTAAAAGTTGGATTTAATGATTTTTCCGCTAAACCTAGAAAATCCCAAATCAATGGCAATTTTCACTACGATCAACTAATTAACGTCTTTGGTCCGGATCATTAACTAATCAATCGGAATTAGCTCAAGGAAATAATTCTAACCACCTAAACTAACACAAATCAATGCAATCAATTTAGGCTCTTGTTCATAATGCACAATTAAGCAAAGATGGCGTTTCTAATGCCTAATTCTAAAATATTCTTTCTAATTACAAACTAAGGTTTGGTCCACCATTAATTCACAATCAGAAAATAATAAGAACATGAACAAGAAATAAATCCAAATCATATATAATTATATTACAAAATTGTTCTTCCAATCATTGGAAGCAATACTAACATCCCAAATACATATATTAGCCAACCATAACTAAATTGGTGTCAATCAATTTAGTCATGGAGGCAAACCACAAAATCAGAGAAGAAAAAGATATTACACTAAAAATACCCCAATGAATCTTCTAGCTCCAAATCCTTGAACTTGATTGATCCTCTTTCTCAAATCCTTGGAGTAGCTTCAACAATGGAGGGTCTCCTCTTGATTTTGGGTGGAAAACCCTTGCTGCAGTAGCAGCTAAGGTGGGGAGGAAGATGGGTGTGAAAACTTGTGTTTGGGAGAGGTATAATGTTGTATTTATAGGGGGAAGGAAGTGGAATACGCGTTTTAGGGTTTCTGGGCAATTTTGGCACCTCCCACCGCGGCACAGGTTTTTTCCGCCGCGGCGCGTGTTGAATTTTGGCTCGTTGGTTCAAAACAGAAACATCCCCGCCGCGGCGCACAATAATCATGCCGCGGCGCGCCATGTTTTCATGATTTTCCAGGATCAACCCGAGAGCCTCTCGCCGCGGCATAGGTTTTGCCCGCCGCGGCGCGCCTTGTTTTCTTGCGCTGTAAATGCCCTTACATAGTATGTTGATTCTCGATGTAAGGCTTACGTTGCTAAGCCTTTGTTTATCCCCCTTACATAGTGAATGACATCCAATGTAAGGCTTACATTTTTAAACACTTTTGCTTCACTTTTGCTCTCTTTTTCCACATTTCTTTCCAAACCTACAAAACACAAAAAATACCTTCCAAAACACGAAAATAATAAAATAAAAGATAAAATGAATGCTTAAAAACATAACAAAATATAGGTCAAAAATGTGTTCATCATCAAGCACAATGAAATCCACAGGAAAAATAAATTTATCAACTTTAACCAAAACATCTTCAATTTTTCCTTCTAGATGAGTAATAGAACGATTAAAACTATAATAGGTCTAGTTTCACCAATACCGAACTTCTTAAAAATTGACATAGGCATCAAATTAAATCTTGCTCCCAAATCACACAAAGCCTTGCCAAAATATTGATTACCAATGGAACACGGAATTGTGAAACTTTTGGGATCCTTAAGCTTAGGAGGAAGTTTATTTTGTAGCATAGCACTACTATCGCTTGTTAAGGCGACCATCTCAAATTCGCCAAATCGTCTCTTCTTGGTTAAGATGTCTTTCATGAACTTAATGTAATTTGGCATTTGCTCCAATACTTCCACCAAGGAAATGTTGGTATGAAGTTGCTTAAGAACATCCATAAATCTTCTGTATTGAAGATCTTGTTGTTGTTTCCGAAATCGCTGAGGGAATGGTGGAGGTGGTCTGTGCTGCTAGGAACTTTGTTGCAGCAATGCTGTAGCATTTGGAGTATCAGAATTTTCTGCCTTCAAAATTATCCCAAATTTTTCCTGCTCTTTTATTTCGTTATCTTGGACTAAGATACTCTCCTTTTGACTTGTTTTCTGTCCAATTGGTCCCTCTAATTCTTTTCCATTCCTTAGAGTAATAGCTTTACAAAATTCCTTCCCTCTCTTCTTGGAATTTCTATGTCACTTGGCAGTGCACCTTGTGCTCTATTTTTAAGCTCATTAGCAAGCTGACCTACTTGATTTTCTAGATTTCTCATTGATGCAGCTTGGCTTTGGAGGATTGCTTCATTCTTAGCCATATATTCTTTGAGTAAAGATTCCAACGAACTAGATGATTCATTTGGTTGGTTTCTTTGTGACTGCTGCTGAAATCCAGGTGGATGTCCAGGACGGTTAGGAATGGAAGAACTAGCTTGACTACCACCTTGATCGTTCCAAGAGAAATTTCAGTATTGCTTCCATCTAGGTTATAAGTGTTGGAGTACGAATTGTGGTTCCTGTTCACATTACTCACAAAACAAGCTGATTCTGGATTTAGAGGGCAGTTATCAAACACATGAGCTCCTAAATAGTAAACACATGAAATCCCCAAATCTTGGATTGAATTCACATTTGCTGTCATATGTTGATTCTTCAAAAGGTTTACCAAAGATGAAACTTGAGCTGTAAGTGCTGTAACACCATTAACCTCATGCATTCCAGCCACTCTTTTTGCTGCTGCTACTCTGTCCATTGGCCATTAATAATTATTGCTAGCCATCCTCTCAAGTAAATCATAAGCTTCATTGTAAGACTTGGCTAGAAATGCTCCATTAGCAAATGCATCAACAATAGTTCTTGTTTGAGCATTGAGACATGTAGAAAGTTTCCATTTGGATCCAATGAGGAATACCATGGTGAGGACACTTCCTTAGCAATTCTTTTAACCTTTCCCATGTTTCATATAGAGATTCTCCATCTAATTGTTGATAAGAGGTTATGTCATTCCTCAATTTAGAATTCTTTCTTGGTGGGAAATATTTCATCAAGAATTTCTCAGCTAAATTATTCCAAGTTACAATAGAATCAGGTGGCAAGGAGTTAAGCCATGCTCTAGCACGATCTCTCAAAGAATACCAAAATAATTTGAGCCTAAATGCTTCCTCTATTACCCCTGTCCATTTAAATGAATCATTGAATTCAATAAATAATCTGAGATGCAGATGTGGATCTTCTGTAGGTAACCCACTAAATTGCCCAACTGTTTGTAGCATTTGAAACATCATTGGTTTTAACTCAAAGTGAGTTGCTTGAATATTCGATCTAGTGATGCTTGGATTCAACCCCTCTAGCATAGGCATTGCATATTCATTCAAAGCTCTGTTTTTGTCATCCATTGGAGGTATCACATTGATTGCGTTGTTTAAATTCGGTTAATTTCCATTGTTTCCAAACCCTGCATTTGCCATTTTTTCAATCTGAGCGAAACATTGTTGTTCTCTCCTTAGTTTGAAAGTGAGTTCAATCTCGGGATCTAAGGGTAAGATATCCTCATCCTAAAATCTTCTCATACAAAAGACACAAATGAGATATTAAATAAAGAAAAATTAAATAAAAAAAAACAAAAGTTAATTTCTACGAATAATTTTTAACGTTGCTAATCCCCGACAACGGCGCCAAAAACTTGTTGCTCTAGAAAGTGTATAAGATATTATGCAAGTACATGTGTCGAAAACAAGTAATATAATGATAAGAAAGATTGTTCCCACGGAGATTGGAATATTACAAAATATTGTAAAAATTAACTAATAAAATCAATAATGGATGTGTTGTGTGACAAAATAAAATAAAATAAAATAAATTAATAAACATGAGATGAGGAGAGTAAGAATACTGAAACAAAGCTCAACAAGACACTTAACAAGAATCTCAAGTGGATAAATCAGCTAGGATTGCAAATGTAACAAGTAATGTAGTTAGACTGCGTTGCTGTAGCAATTCTGTAGCAAAGTGCACCAGTAACTAGAAATCAAAAATTATAATGGATTCTTCCGAATCTGTAATGTTTATAATTTCCTAAGTTTGATGAAAAATATTCATATGCACAACTGAATCTAAGAACAATATTTAATGTACCAATTCCTTTGGATTATGAGAGACAATTATATATTCTTATATTAATTGCAACTTTAATTATTATCATTAGATTCAAATTAAACACACATTATTCAAGCTTTATCCAACTTCAACTAACCTTTCCACAATTAATCTTAGTTTACTATCATATCAATTGGTGATCAAGAAATCAACAAGAATTAATCAATAAAATAAGAATTGAATAACTAGCACCCTTTTGTCAAGCAAAACACAGACCTTTAAAATAGAAGAACAAAGACTACAATCACTTGCATATCTACAACCCTAATTAAAGGAAAATTTAGCCAATCATATTGATAAAATTGAATATCAATTCATAAATATTCAAAATCAGATCCATTGAGTTGTAGAGATTGAAAAATAAACAAAAAATAATGAAAGAATGAATAAATCAATAAAAATCCCTTTTAATTGAATCTCAATCAATTGGACTACAACTCTTTAACTTTCTCTTGCTTTTCTCACTATTAATCTTTGCTAGTCAAGTCCTTGACTTGATCCTTGCGATTTGTCTCTTTCTAGATCCAAGTCTGCTGCTCTATTTTTGCTATTCTTCCTCTATTTTTCTGTGTATTCTCTGCTATTTTTCTGCGTCTACTATCCCCTGTTGATCTGCCTCTCTTCATGTATATTAATCCCTAGGTTTAATTCCAAATAAGCTACTTGTGTTAACTTCCGAAATTGCCCCTAAAAAGATGAGTTAATGAATGCCCAATATTGTCCTTTTGCTGAAAGTCCAAACCAATTCTTGTTATTAATGTCCAACTCCACGCTATCTGTTCCTAGTGTGCTATTGCTGCGGCAAAGTTGATTTATGCTTCTTCGTTGTTTTCTTTGTTCTCTGCAAAGGAGCACATGAAATTCTAATAAGTGGACATCAAAATATAAGTCTTTTTAATGACATGCACGGTCAATTTAGATTTAATATCAAAGAATTTACTCAAGTTCACGAATTGCACAAATAATGTACAAATGAGCGTCATGTGCAGATATTCTCAAATAATCAAGTATTTATGAATAAGAGCTAATAATACTCTAATGAATTAGAGTTATCAGCACTCACAAACTCCATAGGCTTACATTTCAAATTCATCTCTACTAATATAGAAATCAAAATTACCTTGAATCAATAGGACTTCATTAAGCTTGTAATATTGGGCTAAGGTGTGGAGTTACGAAAGAACGAGAATGTTATTCTAAAAAAGATAAGAGTACTTAGCATTTTTAGAGTAACACCACTAATTTAAGTTTTTCAATACCTCACAAACTCACCCAACTTTTTTAACCAAATGTTATTTTCTTTCCTCCTATTTTATATACTTCATAGTTTCCGTTAACCTTTACTTAATTTATCTCTTTCTTTGTTTATCTCGCTCATTGTTGTTGTTGTTGTTATTGTTATTATTATTATTATTATTTTGTAAGCAAGAGACATATAACTTCCCTCCAATTTAAATGCTCATGAAAAATAAGTGTTACATTGAGTACTCTTATGACTAAAGGTAGGACAATGTATATTTTTTGGCTCATAGAAGAAGATTATTGTAGGTTTAAGAAAGAAACTTCTACGGTTAAACTATATTCTAATTAAGCACAAAAAAGGTTACTATGAATGAAACAATATGGGGATGTTTGAAAAGTTTAAACGGTTCAAGTATGGCCTAAATCATTTTCTAAGTAATATGTAGTTCTATTATTTTGCCTTAATGGATTTTCAAAAAAGTTCTAGAGTTTTTTGAGACTTGAAATATATCATGAATATGCATATATTGCAACAATCCAAAGTAGTGACACTAACCCAACAAACTACCATATATACCACAAAAGCCTCAAACTATATGAATCTAACGATCTTATGTCTCTTTACTTGGATGAAAATCAATATTTTTTTTACATGTCATTGTTATTACAATCATATTAATATCATAGACTTTCGAATTGATTCGAGTGGACTCAACACTATCCTAGTAAACATCAAATAAAAGTCCTGCAAAAAATTAAAAATTGGTCCTAATTCATGCTCATGAAAATATTTTCCCTCCTCAACTTAGTTCCTACATTGTCCTCAATATACCAAAGAAAAACAAAAGAAATTAAGTTAAAGAGTGAAGATGTTACCCCCCTTTTGTATGTTATTGTGTGCATATACAATTAAACGTTGTTTCATCATTCATTGCCTTTCTTATATCTTAGCATTTAGCTCTTAAATTGCATAATAAGTGAAACTTCTAAATTTCGCATCACAGCTCAATGGTCAAATTAGAAATCAACTAAAAATAAATTAAATCACAAATCACTAAACAAAGTTAATAGTTTTAGTACACAACTAAATCAACATAAAAAAACAGAAAATAAGAGAAATAAAAGAAAAACTAATGAAAAAGAAAAGAAATTGAAGAAAAATAAAACATAAAAGGGAAAAAGAAGGCTCAATCCTCCATATCATGTTGCTACTCTTCTTCTTTGGGTGGGTCTTCAGATGGCACATACACAAAATTATGACCAGGATAGTCAGGAACTCTACCAAATTGATTTAGGTCTACTTCACTTTGTGTTAATTAGAAGCTCATCATCTTATGAAGTAATGCTTGATATTCATTTGAATATTTCATCTGTTCACACAACCAAGCTTGTTGTTGGCATTAATATTCTTGCATTTATTCATTTTCTCTTCCAAGTTTCCTATTTTATCCTTAGTTGTAGTGCTCTTGAAAGAAGTTCCAGTACCTTGTCAACTTCGTTATCCCCCTTCATTCCCACTAGTAAGGTGCCTTATGTAGGGGTAGGTTAGGGGTTCTGCTGGTTGTAATAGTCCCTCACCCTTGTCATATTGAACTCCATGTTTGACACAAAGGGCAGTGATCAGCTGTGGGAAAAAGTAGCTCAAGTTGTGGTGCTTAGTTGAGTGCACCACCCTCTGATGAATGATTAACCCAACATTAATGGATCTTCCTGCTTCTATTGCGTATTATAGAATTCTCCTTTCTCTATCAACAGAACTAGGGGTAAACAAAAATACCCAGAACCAACCCAACTCAACCCAAAAAAATCGGTTCTTAGATTTCATTGGTTTGGTTTAGTTTTTCATAATGAAAAACTGATTAATATTGGGTTGGTTTGGTTTTCATTTATTAAAATCTTAACAAAATGAACCAACCCAATTCATTTATTAATTTTTCCTTATTATTTGTATATTTATATTGTTATTTTATAGAATTATTAAAAAAAAGTTCTATTCACAGTTTTTACTTTATACCCATTTGACTTAGTTTTTTAACTTTTCTCTCATAACCCTAAATCAATGCCTCTCATGTGTCTCTCACGACGCCTCCAACCTCTTATAAGTCACACCTTCATCTAACTCTAGTTAGTTGCCGACAATCGAGTCACCTTCTCCCTTCAGCCAGTCATCTTCCAGGTACGCTTCCTTCGGCTATGTTTTCTCAGGTTTCCTGTTTCCTAGTTCAAGTTAGTCTCTTTTCCCAATATGATTTCTTTGTTAGAATTAAAATGGTTTGTCTCAAAGCAAGCATCTTATCTTTCCCAATGAATAGTCCATAGAAGAACAAAAGTATCTTCTCATTTCCCTTAGCTTAGAGTACGAGATAGTAAGACAAAAAATAAGTTCACATTCTAAATGAAACTATAATAATTTCAAATTTCTCCCAAAAGAGAAACTTATCCATGAACACGGGTCTCAATCAACTACTTAAATTGACTGCGGTCCATTAATAATGATTATCCAGCTAGCTTTGCTGCTAGATTATAACACACTAAATTTTTAAGCTTATTACAGGCAAAACAAGGGAAGCCACAATGAAAAGAAAACATTTAAAATGGAAAAAAATAATAATTTTTCATTGCCTGGTATAGTTATTATCATTCTTATCTAAATTCTAACAACCCATTTTTAATTTCAAGTTTCTTTAATGCATCCAATTTCTTTGTTACCTATCGTTATTATTATTGGGGGAAATAGATATGTTTTGTGGTTTGTCTTAAATTATTGTCTTGTTATTATGCTGATGTTAAGTAATATTTTTTCTTAATAAAGGATATTATGGATTCTGCTGCTACTCCAATGAATATTGAGACCATATCTAATAGAGAAGATACATCACAAACCCAGCCAACACCTATTGGTAGTAGTTTACCACCGAAACTGCCGGCAACAATATCACAAAAGAACAAGCCTAGGAGGCCACCATCTGATATATGGAAACACTTCACACCTCTTGATCCTAAACATGCAAGGAGTTCTTGTAATTATTATAAAAGAGAGTATTGCACTAATAGTAAGAAGAATGGGAGTTCAACTTTTCAGAAACATTTGGAGGTTTGTCCTAATTACAAAAGAGATAATGATAATAAAAAGCAAAAAACTTTCAAGTTGGTAAAGATGGTACTGATAACAAACTAACTACTTGGTGTTTTGATCAAAAAGCAGTTAGAAAGGCTCTAGCTCTGATGGTTATTATGGATGAACTCCCATTTAATTTTGTACAAGGCATTGGTTTTAAACAATTATGTGAAGTTGGTATGCCTAAATTTCAAAAACCATCTCGTATTACAGTTGCTTGTGATGTTTATGAGATTTTTTTTGGAGGAAAAGTCATAATTGAAAAAACTTTTGTTACGCTCTTAGCAAAAGGTTTCTATCACTACTGATTTGTGGAATTCTTGCCAAAATATACTACATGTGCATAACTGCCCATTATATAGATGACGATTGGAAACTACATAAAATATTAATATTTTTTAGTCCAGTTTTCAACCACAAAGGGGATCAACTTGCAAAGTTCATCGAAGTTTCAACGCGTGAGTTGAATGTTGGAAGTGTTTTTACTGTGACTGTTGACAATGCGAGTTCAAATGTCACTACTATTAGTAGTTTGAAAAAGAGGTGGAACACTTGGAATGGCTTAGTCCTAGGTGGTGAGTTTTTACATGTATGATGTTGTGCACACATCTTGAATTTAATAGTGAAGGATGGTTTAAAAGAGGTCAATGTGTCAATTGAGAGTATTCAAAATGCGGGCAAGTATGTTATCCTTACCCTTAAGATTACAAAAGTTCAAAGAGTGTGTTAAATGTGAAGGAATTGAAACAAAAGGACTTGTCTTCTTGGATGTTCAAACAAGGTGGAATTCTACCTATCTTATGTTGAAGATCACTTCTAAATTTCAAAAAGCATTTGACCAGTTGCATGTCTATGATGATGATTTTTTTGATCATTTTAGTGACAACATTATAAGTCCGCCCCTGCTAGAAGATTGGAAGAATGCAAATATTTTTGTTGAATTTTTACATAGTTTTTATACTACAACTATCAACTTTAGTCATTCGTTGTATGTTATAACTGTTATGCCCATGAGTTTCATGCTATTCAAATTGTTTTGATGAATGCGATGGGAGGGGAAGATAAAACTTTAAAAAAGTGGGCTAGAAGCATGAAAACTAAATTTGACAAGTATTTGGGTAATGTGAATAAGATGAATAAATTTTTATTTGTTGCAGTGGTGCTTGATCCAAGGTATAAGTTGAAGTATTTGGCATTCATATTCAAACGTTTATATTTGAGTCATATTGCAGAAGGATTGGTTACTAGGGTGAAGACTGCTCTTGAGAAGTTGTTTAAAGATTATGATACTTGTGAATGGAATAAAAATGATGGGTCATCTTCTGGTAGTATTCAATCATCACAACCCGTATGAACAAGGAAAACTAAAAAGGAAAAGAATGCACCAACCTTGAATGTTAGTTGATTATTATATTTACAACAATTAGAGGATGATAATTGTTTGGAAACAAAGTTTGAGATAGAAAGGTATTTAACTGATCAGTGTGATAATCCTACTATTGTTGATTTTGACCTTTTATTGTGGTGGAAATCAAATGTTGTAACATATCCCATCCTATCTAAAGATTGCACGGGATGTCTTAGCAGTACTTGTCTCTACAGTTGCATCTGAATTGGCCTTTAGTACTGGTGGACGTGTAATTGATCCATATAGAAGTTCTTTACGTCCTATGATGGTGAAGGCTCTAATTTGCTCTCAAAGCTGGATACTTGCAAAATTGGATGCTCTTAAAATTACAGTGGATAAGAATCTTTCCCAGTATACAGATGAAGTGAATATATTTGAGCCATTGGAGCTAGGTAAGTATGATAAATAATACATATTTGAAATATTTATATAATCATTACAATTTAATTTATTCAATCCATAGTTAACACTCGGCAAATAACATAATTCGATAAACTTATTAGCGACAATTATGTGATTTGAGTTGAAGGTCAAATTGCATTTCAATCTAATATTTATGTTTTATTAATATATTACAAGTTTAAGTTGTGCTTAGAGATGGAAGCTTGGAATTTTATTTTTGTTTTATGTTTTTTCTTGGATAATTTAAATATTTTATTCCCATTCTCCATTTTGTAATAGAGTGCAGTTTGTATGTATTAGAGACTTGAATTTATATGTTTTGATTTGTCATTTGTTGTTAATTAGTTATGTTTATGAGAACAACCATTTTCATTTTCGATAATAATTTAGAAAATTTTGTCATCTACTTTGTTAGTGAAAGATAAACAAATTTTTTCTATTTTTACCATTAGAGTTTGGATATTTAAGCAAAATTCATCCAAATACTTCTCTACTAGGTACTCTCATTTATTTTATTTTTCATCCACATGAGACACTAATTTTTTATTTTTTAATTATTTATCCATTATAAATTTATAATTACATCGTCTTTATATTTTTGTCGTTAGAGTTTTCATTGTATGAATAACATTACTAAAGAATATTATTGGATATGAAAATTAGCAAATTTTGCCAGGTATGTGATTACTATTTCTTATTGCTTATTTGTCTTAATTTTAAATTTTTCTTGCACTTTGTATTTAATATAGATAATGATATTAGATAAGTGACCAATATCTATATATTTAAATTTAGGTATTATAATAAAATTAACATTATAAACTATAATACAAGAGTTTAAAAAAATTAATAAACAAAATTCATTACCGAAAAAAGATGAAGAAGTTTCCTTTAACCAGCCTAAACCAAACAAAAAAAATTAGTTCGAGTTGGATTGGTTTTTCAAACTTTTTGATTCAGTTAAGTTCTCGTTTTTAAAGAACCTATCATATTAGGTTTGTTCCAATTTTGATCTAAACTAAAATATACCCATATATGTTCACCCTAAACAGAATTATAGTGCCGGGTTGGCATCAATCTAGAGCACACGAAGTACTACTAGATTTGGGAGACAGGTCTCAGATATTTTGCTTGGAAAGTGTTCAGCCGGTTCCCCATTATTTTCCATTCCATATTACCGTTAGTGAGGGTGTTTGTGATTTCCTCATAGTCCACTTCTTTTAAGTAAGCTTCATATTCACTCTCATGAATGTCCCTTACCCACACTTTTCCATCTTGGCTTCCGGAATATTCACGTAGAATTATCAAATTAATGAACTAACACTTGCTTCAGATGCTTGGACAAATAGTTGCCAACCCAAAGTTTGAATTCTATTGATTATGCCTGGATAACCATCTTCTTCGAAATCAAGACCTCTTTCCATTACAAAGCCCTTGTTTCTTTTGGCGGCATCCTCGTACCGCTCTTAAGCTTCCTTACTTACAAACCTAGAGGCATCAAAATTTCTATCTTCCACAATTTTTCCCTTCCCCTAAGACCCACTACTCTCTCCAATTTTCCACTTAGGTGCCATAATTTTCTGACAATCAAAACTTAGTCTCCAAAAATAAGGTCTCAAATTATTATGAAAATAAATTTTCCCAAAATTTTCTTTTCTCCAAATTTCATACTCAAATTCCAAATTGTCTACAAAATATCACACTTTCTAAATAAGAATCACTAAATAAACTAATAATGTGTAGAAATTTATCTCTTGTGAATTGATTGGAGCCTTCAAGAAAAAACTCCCAAATTTTAAAACCCTAGGTTTTGGGGAAGAAGATGAAATTTTTCTTGGATTCCTAGAGAAATCTAAGCAAATAAAGCAAGGAAACACTAGATAAGAAGCTTAGATTGAAGAAATTAGTGAAGAAGTAGTTTTTGGTGAGAAAATGAGAAAAAATTAGAGAGAAAGTTAGGGAGTTTTCGTTGGTTTTGAAAGAAAGTGAGGGAAAGTTTTTTTTGAGCACCCCTTTCGTGCCACAACATCGAGTAATTTTCATGTTCGTGCCAAAAACTCGAGACCTACTTGCTGCGGCGTGTAAATAATTATGCCACACTACAAACATGTTTTGTGTACTAGCCAAAAACCTGAGACTAGTTTGCCCCGACATTTATTTTTAAGTGTCGCGGCACATATGCTTGGTCAAAATAAATGGTACCTAGAAAATAAAAAATGGACAATGTATCCACCGCAACCGAGATTGGGCGATGTCCTCAGTGCCACAAAAGATTTAAAATAGAATAAAATAAAATCTAAAGAAATAAAAGCAAAAAAAAGTACCAAATGGGTGCCTCCCATTAAGGGCTTAGTTTAACGTCTTAGTGAGACGTGGCTGCTATTGTATTGCTAATAATCTTTGAAGACGTATGCTCTCTATGCTTTCCATGTTTCCATCTCCTTCCAAGTATGATTTGACACGATGCGCGTTCACTTTAAACTGTTCTTGTGTTTTGGGATTTGGCAACTCCTCTACTCCATATGAAATACATTGGCAATAGTGTATGGTCCACTCCATCTAGAATGTAGCTTTCTTGGAAACAAATTCAAATGTGAATTATATAAAAGGGCTTTCATTCCAGAAACTAGAGACTTATCGACAAGCCCTTTATCGTGATAGCGCTTGGTGCTCTCCTTATAGATCTTGGCATTCTCATAAACCTCATCCCTAATCTCCTCAAGTTCACTAAGTTGGAGTAGCCATGTTTCCTTATCTTTTTCCATGTCCATATTGAGCTCTTTTATTGCCCAATAAGCTCTATATTCTAGCTCAATGGGTAAGTGACATGCATTCCTAAAAATTAATCGATAAGGACTCGTACTAATGGGTGTCTTGTAAGTTGTACGATATGCCCACAAAGCATCATTTAACTTGATTTTTTCTTGTGTGTATAGCTTCTTCCCACTTTGAGATATAGTCAACTACAACTAAAATGTAAGTGAAGCCAAAAGATGGGGGAAACGAACCCATAAAATCAATCCCCTATACATCAAACAATTCTACCACAAGATTGAATGTCAAAGGCATGTCATTACGTTTGCCTATATTATCGATCCTTTAACATGTATCATATCTCAGGCAAAACAAGTTAGCATCCTTAAATAGAGTAGGCCAATAGAATCTAGATTGCAGTACCTTTAGGGCCGTTTTCTTACAACCAAAATAGTCCCTAAAGTGTAGCTCACGGCAAAAAGTTAGGATGCTCTTATGTTCCTCTTCAGGAACACACCTTCGGATGACTTGATCTTGACACATCTTGAACAAATAAGAGTCATCCCAAAAGTATTGCTTGCAAATACTGAAAAACCATTTCTTTTCCTGAAAATTAATGTTAGGTCGCAAATTCCACTAGCAAGATAGTTAACAAGGTCAGCATGCCATGGATTTGGACCTATTGTAAACAATTTTTTATTAGGGAAGGTTTCTACAATTTCTTCCTTACTCTCACTCCCAATAGTATTAAATTCAAAAATCAACCTAGACAGATGATCAATTACGACATTTTCAGTACCTTTTTTGTCTTTGATCTCTAGGTCAAATTATAATAAGAGTAAGGCCACCTAATGAGTCTCGGCTTAGCATTTGGTTTAGTTAATAAATATCTCAAAGCAGCATGGTTTGAATGCACAATAACTTTAGTTCCTACCAAGTAAGACCTAAATTTATCAAGTGAAAATACAACAGCCAAAAACTCTTTTTTCAGTAGTTGAATAGTTAATCTGAGCATCATTAAATTTTTTAGGAGCATAGTATATAACGTGTAAATGTTTATCCACTATTTGCCCTAAAATAACTCCTATGACATAGTCAGATGTATCACACATAATCTTAAACGGTAAATACCAATTAGGTTCCATAATTACAGGTGTAGAAGTAAGTTTATCTTTGAAGGTATTAAAGGCAACAAGGCAATCATCAATGAAATCAAATGGAACATCTTCGGACAGTAGGTTACATAAAGGACGACTTATTTTGGAAAAATCTTTAATAAACTGTGATAACTCTATGAAAATAGAGTTATTATATCATTTTTATGCTTAATATTACTTGTTTGATTTAATAAATTAATGTTTTTGGGTTAAAATATTAAAATAAAATTATTTTATGGTTGAATTGGTAAAAAGGGATGAAAATATAATTTTTGGAAATTTTCTGGGATTTTTGTGATAACTCTATGAAAATAGAGTTATTATATCATTTTTATGCTTAATATTACTTGTTTGATTTAATAAATTAATGTTTTTGGGTTAAAATATTAAAATAAAATTATTTTATGGTTGAATTGGTAAAAAGGGATGAAAATATAATTTTTGGAAATTTTCTGGGATTTTTCTGGAATTTTTATGAATTATTTTCGTGCAGGTGGATGTACTTAGAACAATTCGGGATGTACTTAGGAGAGCCCAGGCCACGCAAGCATGCCACGCAAGCGACACGCTAGCGCCACGCAATCAGAACGAACGAATCAAAATTCGCCATGTGTCGCAACGCGTCATCCGCGCTCCAACGGTCATCGCCACGTGGCAGCACGGCGTTCATTTCAGAAATGCGAAACCGCGTGCCACATGGCTCTCCCTGGTTGGTCCGAACGCGTCAGAGCGCGCCACGCAAGCCACACCTGCCAATCCCGTTGCGCCAGCTCAGCAATCCGCGTCCCGCCTCTCTCCGCGCGCCAAGTGTCGCGTTCCGGTTGGCTCCGCCTCTTTGACTTGCCAAAAGTCGCGTTTTCATTGGGCAGCGCCATTTTTTATCACAACCATCGATTTTCAAGCCTGATCGAACGGTCCAGATCTATTCTGAACCAATTTTAACCCTAAAACACTACATTACCCGAGCACACACGAATTTAGAGCAATTTTTGGTCATTTTTTGAGTTCTCTCCATTTTAGGAGCTAGGAGCAAGGTGGAAGCATTTTTTAGAGCATCAAGAAGCAATTTTTGGGGGAATTCTTCTTAAGGGTGTAATAAATTTCTCTGTTAATTGTATTTCTTTATGTTTTGATTTTGTTTTTATTCTTGAATTTCTAGTTTCTAAAATGTTTATTATGGAGTAGTATTTTGTTCTAGGGATTTTAATGGAACCCATTTTATGAATATGATTGTTTAAATTTTTATTTAATATAATTATTATGCTTGAATTATCCAATTTGATGTGATTAATGCTCTTAATTAAATTGGCCATTTAATTAGGTGATATGTTAATTTTGTGTGCAATTGAAAAATTGATATAAAATTATGAACATGTATTAAATTGGCATATATGTAATGAGGAAGAAATTTCCATTATTTTGTATGTGATCATTTTTAAACTCTAGGTACCTAATGACCCATGTATGCTTAGATGACCATAGACATGTGGGCTAGGTTTATATGGATTAGAATTACATGACCATAGACATGTGGGTGATAATTAATTGAGTAGAGTTGATTAATAATTTTGGCATTTTAATTCAATATTAATGCGATATAAAAACAATCATGGAAGTAAAATGGGGGAAATTAAATTCCTAGATTTTTATTTATTTAATTAGTTTAGTTTATTTATTTTAATGAATCACAAAATTTTGATAGTTCAAATAGAAAGGGAAAGTATATATTTCGGTACTTAATTCTAGTACACGCCATAACAAGTTCCTCGTGGGTACGACAACCCAGTTCTTAAAAATACTTATCACTTGTACACGACCCGTGCGCTTGCGGATTTCGTGCAACAAACTGTCTATAGAAACCTGTATGTCCTAAGAAACTCCTTATTCCCTTAATAGAGATGGTGGAGATAATTTAGCAATCAAATCTATTTTAGCCTTGTCAACCTCAATTCTATTGTTAGATATGATATGTCCTAAACTATACCCTGTTGAACCATAAAATGACTACTTTCACAACTAAGTGTCAAATTGCACTCAATGCAATGTTTTAGAACCAAAGTCAATTTATTCAAGCAATCATCAAAAGAACTACCAAAGATAGAAAAGTCATCAATAAATACCTCAATGAATTTCTCCACCATGTCTGAAAAGATAGACATCATGCATTTTTGAAAGGTGGTGGGTGCATTGCATAGTGATGAACACTATTTTTCACCTATTATTTGTTAGTTTTTAAGTATTTATTTCATGATTTATTTCAGTATTACTTTAATTTGGAGGATATTTTCATGTTTTGTAGGTTTAAGCAATGTGAGATGAAAAGTGGAGTTAAGTGTTCAAAAAGAGCTAAAAAGAAAATGTAACCCTTACATTGTATTCTATTTACTATGTAATGGGGGATAAACTAGAGCAGAAGAACGTAAGGCTTATGTTAGAAATCAGTAACTATGTAAGGGCATGTATAAAAGGGTGTGCCGTAGCAGCAGAAAATGTGCACTGCAGCAGGGAGCCCTTGGGTTGCATTATGGGAAACCATAATATCTATGCGCGCCGCGGCGGGGAGTTTTGTGTGCCATGGCAGGAAGGTTCCTGTTTCACTTAGAAATCCAGATATTTAACCTGTGCTGTGGCAGAATAAAGTGCCCGCTGCGGCCCGCACACCCTAATTACAATTAAATGCCCAGATTCCCACACACTCTCACACTCCTAACCTAAACTATAAATACATCACAAAAACCCTTTCCAACATTAACTCATGAACAATAGCTGAAAACCACCATCCACACTCCTTTTTCTCCATTTTTTAGAGAGAGAAATCTCTATTGATGCTCCATTGAAGCTCCTTCAAAAACCAAATTGGAAGAAATGACCATCCAACTCGAAGAAAGGGAATGCAAGAGTGAAAATAGGGGTATCTCATTTGTTTGTAATTTCTTTTCTCTCTTAGATTTTAAGAATGCTATTTGTAATAGAAAATCTTGATTTAGATTTTATTATGAGTAGCTAATCTGATTGTGTGGAATTTAGTGATGCTTCCATAAGTGGGTGAATATTTTTATGATTTAATTTTAATTAAAGTGATTTATGTCTTGTTCAATGTTGTTAATATCTTTGTTCATAATTAATCTTGATCATGTTAATTTATGAGCATTAGAGAATAAATTAGAATTTGGTACTAGAAATATCATCTTTGCTTAATTTAGAAATCTTGAACAAGAACCTAATCGAAGTACAATGATTTGTCTTAGATTAGGTGCCTAAATTTATTTCCTAAGGATTTATGCTAATTGATTAATTAATAATCTGAATCAAAGAGGTTAATTAATGAAATAAGATAAATTATCCATTGATTTGGAAATTTCTAGGGTTTATTAGGAAAAGCCAATAAATCCAACTTTTCATGCTTAATTGTGAAACTCTCGTAAAATAGTATAGCTAGATTCCAACGCTTTTCCATCATATCACTTCGGCTAATCATTTCTCTTGTTTATTTTAATTCTTGTGAAACTTTTACAATTTTAACAATCGATCCATCAACCAACTTTGTTAGAATGATTAGGATTTACTTTTGCAAACAATTTTTAGGAAACAATTGACACTTTTTAAAAATCACCGCAATTCCTTGAGAGATCGAACTCAGAGTTGCTTATCACTTGCTACGAGTGATTCGTACACTTGCGAGTATTATAATTTGCACATCACATAGTCCAAATGGCATCCTCCTGAAAGCAAAAGTATCAAATGGGCATGTGAAAGTTGTTTTCTCTTGATCCTTCAAAGCAATGAGTACCTGATAATAACCTGAAAGACCATCTAGAAAATAATAGAAATTGTGCCTCGCTAATCTTTCTAACATTTGATCAATGAAAGGAAGGGGAGAATGATCCTTTTTGGTGTACAAGTTCAATTTTTGAAAGTCAATACATATCCTCCAACCTGTAATTGTCCTAGTGGGCATTAATTCATTTTTCTCATTCCTAATCACAGTTATTTAAGATTTCTTAGGTACCACATGAACGGAGCTAACCCACTTACTATCAGCAATTGAATAAATTACTCCTACTGTTAAGAGTTTTAACACTTCTTTTTTAATGACTTCTTGCATGATGTGATTTAGTCTCCATTGTACTTCTTTAACTAGTTTGGCATTATCCTCTAAATTGATCTTATGCATACACATTGCTAGACTAATGCCTCTAATATCCCCTGTACTCCATCCTATGGTTCTCCTATATTTTCTAAGCTCCCTCACTCGTTTCTCTTCTTATTTTTGGGTGAGTGTAGAAGATATAGTAACTGGATAAGTTTCATTCTCTCCCAAAAATACATATTTTAGGTGCTTATGTAGTTTTTTAAGCTCTAGTTCAGGTGGAGTTGTTTCATCCTCTAATAGGACATCTAATAAATCTAAGGGTGTACTAGGGTCCTTTACGGGTGTTGCATTATCTAACAATTCATTGTACTCCTTAGTTTCATCATTTGCGATTTCTTCTACCTCTCTAACTATAAGTGCTACCTCTACTTTATCATCTAGTCTATCATGCACAAAAATGTCATTAATAATAGGGTCCAAGCAGTCAACAAATGAACATTCATCAATAGCCGATATAGAAGGATAAGGAGACGAATCAAAAACCTTAAAATTCACAGTCTCTCCCAAGATTGTCATAGTTAACTTCTCACTTTGGACATCAATTATGGTTTGGGTGGTTTCCATGAATGGCCTACCTAAGAGAATTGTATGCTCCTTGTCCAAAGTTGGGTTTTCTTGCATGTCTAAAACCACAAAGTCAATAGGTATGATACGCTTATCTACCTGTATAATTAAGTCCTCAAACATGCCCTTTAGATATTTAACAGATCCATCTGCAAGTTGAAGAGACATGGTTATGGGTTTTAGATATCCAAAACCTAGCAGTAAGAAGATAGAGTAAGCATCAAATTTATACTAGCACCTAGATTAAGCATAGCGTTAGCCACTTTTCTATCCCCCATAGTAATATTGATAATAAAACTACCAAAATCTTTAACTTTGAAGGTAGTTTCTGTTGAAGCACTACACTACCAATAGAAATTTCAAATATTATTACTCTTTCATTAAGTTCATACCTTCTTTTCTTAGCATTTAATTCTTTAAATTTTTTTGCATAAGAAGGTACATTTATAATCACATCTAACAGAGGAAGATTAATATTCACTTTAGAAAGCATGTTAAATAGATTAAAAAACTGTTTATCTTGCTTACTATCCTTTAGGCATTGTGGGAACGGCATTGGTGGTCGTATGGCTCCAATGAGTTGTGCAATTGAGGAGAGCTAGATGACTTTCCAATTGTTTCCTTAGAAGGCTTATCATGTTGGTCACCTATTTCCTCCACTTCCTTAGAAATTGTATTGTCATCTTCCATGTTACCTACACTATCTGGTAAATTATTAGAAATTTCAGGTAAAATTTTAGTAACCACCTTACCACTTTGAAGGACTGTAAAAGCCTTTGCTTGTTTAGGTTGACTGGGTAGTTTTCCCTTTTCTTGTCTTTGCATTTTTTTAGCTAGCTACCCCACTTGTACTTCCACTCTTTTCATTGAAGCCTCCAAAGAGTCCAACCTTTGTTTGGTGTATGCATGGCAGTCTTGAGTGGATTTAATCAAAGCATTCAAATTTTCCTCTAATGTTGGTCTATTAGGTTGATTTGGTGGAAATGGTCGATTCATGCTTGGCCTTGTATTTGATTTTGGGAAAAAGGTTGGCTATTATTTTGCTTCCAAGCAAAGTTAGGGTGATTTCTCTATCCTGGATTGTAGGTGTTAAAATAAGGGTCATTCCTAGGTCTAGGTTGGTACCCTTGCATTAAATTAACCTCTTCGCTAGTACCTGTATAAGAATCACTTGCAAAAGAACAAACATTAGCCCCATGCCCATATGTACCACACATTCTACATACCTCTTAATTTGGCAATTGATGCACATTTGTGGTAGTGAGAAGTTGCACTTGTTTAGTCAACTCTACAAGTTGCATGGTCATCTCATTGTTGGAGCCTAGTTCATTGACTCCAACTATTCTTCCTCTAGCACTCTTTTGTTAGGAATTAGCTCCCAACATCTCATAAAGCTCATATGTCTCCATTGCTATTTTCTCACCCATAGCTCCACCTGCAGCATTATCAATGTATCAATAGTAACCTGAACCTATCCCAAGCTTCATGAAAGGGCTCTCCCTCCATTTGCCAAAAAGTAAAAATTTTGGTTCTTAGGTTAAAAGTCTTTTGATGGGAATAAAATTTACCCATAAACTTGTTGTAAATAGCTTCCCAAGTAGCCAAAGAACTAGGTGTCAATGTCATGAGCCAAGACTTAGCTCTATCTTTGAGGGTGTAAGGAAAATATCTCATCCTAAGTTGATCCTCACTAAGCCCATGGAGTGGAAAAGTTTACACAGTAGCATAAAATTCATGAATAAAGTTCAGGGGGTCCTTATTAGGAATATCGTAAAAGGTATCATGAAATAATGAATATTTCAATTCATACTTCCAAGTTGTTGTTGAAAGTTGAATGCATGATGTGGCAATGCCAATGATAGGCCTTGCGTACTCTTTCATTACTACTTGTCTAGCCATGTTGTCACCCATTACTACTGGCAATTAAGGTTGGTCTTCGTCCTCTTGAGTATGAGAATCTAGTTTTCTTGACAAGTATTTGATCCTATGAATGTTATCGATGAAGGGAGTGAGTTTTTTATTCAAAGACCTCCTATCTTGTATATACCAACAAAAAGCAAACAAAGATCAAGGTAGCAGAGAATATGCAAAAAAAAAAAAAAAAAAAAAAAAAAAAAAAAAAAAAAAAATATATATATATATATATATATATATATATATATATATAATAGAGTACTTTTCAGAATGAAAATTGGGAACTAATTGTTTGATTTTTTTTTTATTTTTTTTAAATGATTAAAAATAAAATTTTATAGAAGTAAATAAATAGTAAACCTAATTTAGAACCTAAAAAAAGTTAGGAAAAAAAATATTTAAAACGCTAATTCCACGACAACGGCATCAAAACTTGATGTGCAAATTATAGTACTCGTAAGTATACGAATCACTTGTAGCAAGTGATAAGAAAACTTCAAAATTGATCTCTCAAGGAATTGCAGTAGTTCTAAATAATTATTTTTTAACTACTTTAGAGTCCTAAACAACTAAAACACAAACTTATTAGAGTTCTAAAACTACTAAAACTCTAACTAACTAGAATTCTAAAACTACTAAAATTGTGAAGAATTATAATTGTAAATGAAATTGGATACAAGAGCAAGATCAAGGGTGGCTAAAAAACAAGAGAAAATAGTATTCCGAACTTAAACTAGCTCAAAAATGTTGATAACAATCAATGGAGGATATATGGATGTTTAGCTTGGTTGACCATGCTTGCATCGAAATAATATGGTGAATTAATATGAATGAACTAATAGATAAAGAATACCAACTTTCCTTTTGTTTACGAAAATTCCTACGAATTGGGTAATTTTTTTTGGTGAATAACTAATCAATATCCTATAGATCGGGTATATTAAATAGCAAAGAAATTATGCACAAGAAAAAATATGTCAATCATACCAGTGCTATGACTAGGTTATCAATTTGAAGTTTTGATTAAGTATTTCAAAATATAGTCAAGGTGACGTTCCTAAAACTAAACTCTAAGATTTTTTAATCTATTTATGAATATCAAATTAGCCCATGAAAATTTACAAATAAACATTTAAACAAACTATAAATCAAAAGGCAACTTTATTTATTTTATGCAATAAAATTATTATTATAACAAATCTAGCAAAGATGGCAACACAAGCTAAACACTTATGATAAATTTAGTCAATCATATTTGAATTAATATTCATAGACAAATTCAATTCAACATACATTTTAAAGAGAAAAGAAGAAAAAGCAAGATTCTGATAACAACAAGAAACCTAGATCTAAATACCACAAATGGTTTGGATGGCATTTCCTTCTCCAAAAGCTTGATCCTCAACCTTAAATGGCTTCTTGTATCCTTAGAATTGGTTCTTTTGCCTCTTATAATGTGAAAACGGTCCAAAAATCCTAATAAGTTTCTCTTGCCTCGTAGATTGAATTCTATATAAATGAGATATTTATAGGTGTAAGGGTTACATAAAATTCGGGCTCCCAAAATTGTAAGTGTGCCGCAACATACTTTTTTCCCCACAGTGGCACAAGGCTGAAAACACACCTAGTAAATAAAACAAAGACTAGTGCACCGCATTACATATTTTCTTTTGCCGCAGCACAGGTTGAATTCTCAGTCTCATACACAAACTTGAGGGTTAAATGCCACAGTACCCATTTTCTTTTGTCGTAGCACACCTTGTTTGTTGAGTCTTCATATGGACCCATTATATACTGGTTGGTTACACTTGTAAGGCTTACATGCATTGGTCATTGTTGCTCCTAAGTTGATATTCGAGTGCTTCAAGTGTTCCGTCTTTATATTATTTATTTCTTTTGAAGTTAAAAATACCTAAAATACACAAAAATATACTGTGATTCCAAAATAATAGATTTATGTAAATAATTAAGTAAAACCTTTATAATCAAATTTATTTGTCATAATTAAACATAATAAATCACAAAATATTAATAATTTTAAGCACTCATCAACACACATCACGGGGTGGTTGTGAGCATATAAATTGCATGTTAAAATGTATTTTTACTTGCATTTGTTTCCCAGAGTTGGTGGGTATTTATGGCTTTTTATTTGGTTAAGTTTTGCATGAAAAAATTTATTTTCATTGGGTCGCCAAGGTCTTGCTAGTGGCTCACCGAGATGGTCGGTGAAGGGTTTGCAAGTGTGCACAGGATGGAACTGTGACTTGTTGGATCTCACTAACATCTCACGGGGGGTTTACTGGGGTGCATGACGAGCTGGCAGCGAGGGGTCGAATAGGGTCTTGGAAACTAAAAAATTAGCTATAAATACCCCCTCCTCTCACTTATTAAATACATCATTCTACACATCTCTTATCCTCTCTTTCTCCTTTCACATATATTTCTCACATAACATATTTAGCATTGTGTATTTTTAAAACGTGTGAAAAATATCTTTTGGTGTATTTGAGAAATATTTTATTTTTTGTATAACTAATATGTTGAGCGTATTTATGTATTAGTAATTTAGAGGTGATTTGTTCACTTAGAGTTTAAATATTTCATAAGGTGATTTCATAGTTTTAACACATCGAGTATTTTTCTGTGTTGAACTACGAGATAGTGATGGAGTTTATTAAACTCATTTATAAAATGGAGTTTTCGTAATTTAAATGTATTTCTATATTTTTATTACGAGATGGAGTTTCCGTATCAAAATACATAGAGTGTGTTTTCATATTGTTGATACGAGGTATTTTATACCAAAATCATATTTTGGGTAAACTGCATATTATTTGTACACACATAATGATTTCAGGCATTTGCATCACACTACATGATGGTGTGGCTTTGGAGGTGAATCTAATCTAGTAAGGATAAAAGTAATTTTGATGATAGTTGGTGATAGCAGCTTAGGCAGTTAGGATAGGTGGTCCCTGCTTGATAAAGGTATTTGCCATTTTATCTTTATCGAGTCTGTAGTAGCTGTTTTATTTCATTTAGTGAATTTGGTAGCAGAGTGGTTGCCTTAAGCAACTCGCGGATGTTATCACTTAAGATTGGAGCCTAAGTGAGTTTACCATGTTATATCATTGTGTTTGATTGATCCACTGTATAAGTTAGTACAATCTGACTATCCACGGTATATGTGACAACATATATAGTATATACTAAGATTGGAAAGCATTTACAGCTTTTACTTATTTATTTGATATATTCCTTATTTATTTATTTGAAATTACTTGTTACCTATTAATTGCTTTCTGTTGTTTGTACGAGAAGGGCGAGTCGTTAGGTGTCTGTATCACCTAGACTTGGTTGTTCACTAAGTTTGGACTTCTCTCATAATATATAACGGTTCGGTCCAATTTGGGTAGTTAAAAAATTTAAAAAATTGAACCTGACCATTTTAGAAATGATTTGAAAAAATATAAACTAAATTGAACCATTTGACTCATATAAACGTTCGAACCGGTCCAATCTAGTCCAATTTTTCAATTTAATCTGGTTAGGTCTGTTTGACACCCCTACCATAACCGCCCATTGACCACTTTGTACAACCATAATTCCTTCTTGACATTGTGCTAATCGTTCTCTTCTTAGTCGGTGGAAAGTTCTCTATATCTTTGGAGCAAAGGGTTCAAGGTTATCACCTTTCAATATGGGCATACAATAGAAGTAATATAGTATACCTAAGTACGAATATTGATCCCATAAAGAGCTAATTACTTGTAACTTAGTACCAACTTGACTATTACTAAAACTATTTGGAGAATATAAAATTCAATAAATTGCAGAAAAACAATAAACTAATGACTTAAATAGCTAAATCACCGAGAACAAAAATATATGAGAAAGAGCTCTAGGAGCCTTAATTCTCCAATTTTTTAAGCATGTAATCATGAAAATCCCCCCATGTAATTGTTACGTTGCAATTGAATCAAAACTAGCACGCATTCATCTCTAATGTAAACTACGAACTATACAGTAATGAACCGGATCAAACTCTTATGAGCAGTTATGCTAATCAAGTTGCATGCTATTCATTAAGCCCACAATTATGGATCACACACATACGAATCATACATATTCTCCTAAAAACTATGTATTTGTTCAACTATGACAAGCAATTAAGTATTCTCTCAAATATACCAAATTGCCTCTATACCATTTAACTAATAACATGAAAATAAGATCAAATAATATAATTGCATCACAATCACAATGGGAAAAATAATAGATCAATTACATACTAGAAAATTGGGTTTATAAGACTCCCAGATTAAGAATTTAGCTACTAAACATATTCATTGAATTTAAAACATCTATGCAAAAATACACAAACATGGCTAGAAAACTAAAGAGAAGAAAGAATACAATCAATCTCTTGATATGAGTAATGTTCAACTCTTCGATTTTGTTCAATTCTATGTCTTCTCCACACTATGTTGTTGATATCTCTACTCTGTGATCATATGCTTTTCTCCCAATGAATGAATTAGGCTTTCAAAATTATTTCTGAATAGGTTAGAAATGATCCAATCTAGACCCTTGATCAATTCCAATAAGATCCAACAGTTGAAATTGACACATGAGAGTAAAAATGGTGCTAATATAGACATTCCTGACATGTTGGATTAATTGAAAACCTCGAGTATATTGATCGAGCAACAATTAGATTTTAACCTGAGAAGGTTCGAAGCTCGATCGATCGAGATCTTGGGGTCAATCGATCTAGCAAAGGTTAGATTGATCTATAAATAACAAAAATTAACTTGAGAGCCTTCAATAGAATTTTGATCGAAATTAGATAGATCGAGGTTCAATCAATCGAGACTATGCTGAATATGTTCTAATTGACTCATTTTGACTCTATTTACTATCGTTCTGCCTATATTTTCACAATTAAACACAAAAGAAGCCTTTTTGATAATATTTAGTTCAAAATAAGATAAATAGCTAGCTTAAAGTGGTTAAATAACTCCACTTTTGTAGATTTATCAATTTTCGATTCCCTAAATCACGGATGTGGCGGCAAGCTATTCCTATGTACTCACTATCCTACTTCTTCATGTGTGGATCCCAATGGGTCTGACTCCTTAAATTTTCTAGAATGACATCAAAAATTCACCAAGTGTTGGGTGATCTACTTTGCAGAGGGTTTCTCTTTGGAACCCCCAAGAGTTTCCAAAGACTTTGAAGAAATTTTTTCTCAAGTGTTATTTGGGTGCTGGTCGAGTAGCGATCATGTCTGGATGCTAGGTTGACATTTTCTAGAATGAAGAGTATATGCTGTCTTCTTACTCCTTTGTGTTTGGAGTTAACTAATCTTGTGTAGCACGCAAATTTGATCCAAGCTTGGGTTAGATAGTAGAGTAATATAATTGATACCATTTTAGATCTTTGATTGTATAGTAACCACCTGCTCTGGCTGGGCAAGTGGGTATTTGCCACTTGATTTTTACCTTGTCATCCCTGAGCTATCAAAAGCAATGCTTACATGTGGGAGACTGATGTAAAAATTGTTGCTTATAGTCCTAATGGGACTAATATGCATAGATGCTAGTGTAGAGGTATTAGCCACCTCTTTATCGTTGGGGACATATGAAGACTAGGTGCGTGGAAGTGCACCTCATTGACAAAATTTTTTTAGATATATAGGAGTGCATCTCAACGATGCTTGTTCAAGGTGTCTAGAGGCATATCCCAATGTTAACTACTTTGGATGATAGTTTGGTTTTTGATTTATGGAGGAAAACTTTGTGATTTATGGAAAAGATGAAAGTTCTTTCTAGAAGCTCCATACGGACTTGGGTGTGAGTAGCTGTACTTAATGTTCTATGGATGGATGACAAAATTATAAATTATAGAAATAAGACAAATGTTTTCCAACTAACATGGCTTGGTACTTCTTTATTTTATTTTAAGTTATTAAGGTAAAGATAATTTTTTTGGTGATAACTATGTTGCATAGGGCTCATGGAACACTTATACAAATTTAAATACAAAAGGACAAATGACTAAAAACCAAAGGTGTACTGTGGATACTGATAATTTATGAAGTTCAGTGAACTTTGTTGTAGGCTGGTTCCATTTCTAGAGAGTGCTCTGGTTCTCTTACCTAGACAAAGTCCTCAAAGTATTCTTTCTGGATCTAGTATTCAAGGTCTTCTTTCATTTCCTTACACTCCTCTATAAAGTGCCTATAATCTCTGTGGAACCTACAATACTTATTTTGATTCCTCTCACTGGGATAATCCTTTAGCTTCTTACACCACTTAAGAAGTCTAGTATCCTGGATCTGCATTAGGACATATTCCTTTGGTAGAAAGAGAGGAGTGAACTTTCTAAATTCTCCTAATGGGCAACTATTATATGTTTTCCTTGGAAGATTGAAACCTTTCAAGTTTGTCATGGATCACTTTTCATCCTTGCGCCCGACTTCATCTCCACCTTTGCACTTATAACCACTTTCTGGTTCTTATTCCCAGCTTCTTTCATCTGGTTAGCCATTTCCTCGATGTTAATGTGGAAGTTTATAAACTAAGCAGTGTCCTTGTAAGTCCTAGAGAGCATCTCAGCCAATCAATACCAGAGTGCACGCTGGTTGAGGCCGTGATGCAGAGCACCTATAGCCAATATGTCAAAACAATCCTTCACCTAGATCTTTTTGTTGTTAAATCTATCGAAAAATTCTTTGAGTGACTCACATCTTCTCTACTTGACAGATATCAAGTGGGCTGCTGTCTTTGGAAATCTTCTTTTTGGTAGAAAAGTGTGTGAGGAACATCCTGCCAAACTTATTCAAGGTGCTAATAGTGCCTGGCTTTAAAGTTTTGTACTAGAGGCTAACCTTATCCTCAAAAGTCATAAGGAAGGCTCTATATTTGATTACATCATTGTAGAGGTCCATTCTACACTTGAAGGCCTAAAGATGATGAAGTGGAACCTGTTCCCACTGTAATTGTTGATGGTGGGCATCTTGAACTACCCAATGATTTGCATAGCCATGACTTCTAGAGTGAATGGGGTTGTTGTTGACTCTACTAGATCATTGATTGCGTGCCCCATATTCATTTTTAGTTCCATTTTTATGACTCATAACTTGTGTCTATCTAGTGGATGTTAGGTCCCTAATGCATCACCTTTCTGGCAGACATTATTGTGGATGTTTGTAGTAGAGTCTATGACATCGTCAACTTGGCTGTAATGACCTAAGTGCACCCAACGTCTAGCCTTGAGATGGTCCCTTAAGTTTGGGCAGCTATTGCTAGGGAAAATTCGGGTGTGATGGCTACACGCATAACATTAGCTAAATCCCGCACCACCTTTGAAAAGTCAAATGGGTACAGTTAACGCACGGTCAAACAATTTTGAACTCAAAATAAGCCACTTACGGTAAGACTCCTAAATTTATTATAAAATACATTTTAATGACTCAAACCCACATTTATGGAAGCTCATTAATGTATTAAATAATATATATTAATTATTTAATATTTAAATTATGATATTAATTCAAATATTAGCTAACATATATACATTATTTACTAAAATGTCATTGGTCCTAGCCAATAAGTAGGCTCATCTCACCTCCAAAAGGTACCCATAAACTGCACATGTGCACACTGCTCAAAAATCCGTTCTCTCTGATGTTAGTCCATTCATATTGTTTGAAAGGAAACATTGAGCTTTGTCTCTTGAATTGGCATGTGACATGATTTAGGAGATGATTTATATATATAGCAAGGGATTATGGCATATACATTTATGGGCTTAGGCCATAATCATTTAGAAAGGCCTAGGCCTAATGTGGGGGTAAATACATGTCCAAATATCAAGTCCCCTACTCTTTTAGTTTAATTTAACTATTATAGTGAAAGAATATAATTGTCTTGTATTTAAGCTCTAAGTCAACATTTACAAGTAAAGTTTTCAACCTACATAGAATGCTTGATTCTAATCCAAAGAATGTGTCTAAAGCAAATAAATAATTTCAAAAATTTAATAATATAAATAATTTTATCTCGAGCACTCTACCTGGTCCATTACCGAGGTGATGAACTCATACTTTTTATCCCGAGCACTCTACCTGGTTCATTATCGAGGTGATCATTATCGAGGTAATCAACTCGTATTTTTTATCTTGAGTGATCTACTTGGTTCATTACTGAGGTGATCAACTTGTACTTTTTATCCCGAGTGCTCTACCTGGTTTATTATCGAGGTGATCAACTTGCACTTTTTATCCCTAGTGCTCTACCTGGTTCATTACTGTGGTGATAAACTCGTACTTTTTATTTTGATGAGCCTGAGCGCTCTGCCTGGTTTCTTTTACCAAGGCGATCAACTTGTGCGGCCTTTTATAAAACTTTCCTTGTCAACCTGGAACTAGGCGAAGACAGCCTCTCAAGACTCTCAAGGATGGGCCCGAGCACTCTGCCTAGTGTCTTTTACCAAGACAATCAACTCGTGCGAACTATGTCTTCAGCGCTCTTCCTGGTTCATTATTGAGGTGATCAACTCGTACTTTTTATTTCGAGCGCTCTACCTGGTTCATTACGAAGGTAATTAACTCATACTTTTTCTCGTGTGACCTTTATCCCGAGCGTTCTACTTGGTTCACTATCGAGGTCACCAACTCATACTTTTTATTTCAAGCTCTTTACCTGGTTCATTACTAAGGTGATCAACTCGTACTTTTTCTCGTGCGATCTACCTGGTTCGTTATCGAGGTGATCAACTCGTACTTTTTATTTTGATAGGCTTGAGTGCTCTGCCTGGTTTCTTTTACCAAGGCAATCAACTTGTCCTCTCTTTTTCTTTTGCCATCCCAAAATAAGCAATCTAAATAGAACAGTCATGTCAAGCACATATTAGAATAATTAAGCTTGTATAGCACCAAATATCCCAATTGGATTTCAAGTTCACATTTCAATATATATTTTGGCAAACTAATTGCAAAACTTGATTAGGAAATGTCAAATAGTTACACCAAGAATTCATTTCAACCAAGGAATGGGCTGGTTGAGTGAGGAAAAATTGGGGCTTGACCAAAAGGAATAAGAAATTTTTTTTTATTCCCAAAATAGGTTCACTGCCAGATATCGGGTAGGTTTCTAGAAATTGTCAACACTATTGGATTAATTTCCTGAAATCACCGCAAGTCGGCTTGCTCCTTCAATGACATTTCCAATTTGGTGAATTGCTATCCCAATCTCCTCACGCAACCAATTAGAAACAATAAAGAAATGTGAAGGTGAAATAAAATAAGAACTATAAGATGACAAAGCCCAAAGTCGGCCTGTAATTTTGCTCCCATTCTAGCGTACGAATTTTGAGTTGTAAACCATGAATACTGATTAAACATCAAACTTCTAACCTTGGAAGTTAGGTTGAAATGAGTGTTCGGGGTGGTGAAAAAATATATATAGTGCCCAAGGCTCTTAACCTTGTGGTCATGATGTTTGAAAGAAAACATTGAGCTTTGACTCTTGAATTGGCGTGTGGCATGATTTAGGAGATGATTCATATATATAGCAAGGGATTATGGCATATACATTTAGGGGCTTGGGTCATAATCATTTAGAAGGGCCTAGGCCCAATGTGGGAGTAAATACATATCTAAACACTTACAAATATTGACGTAAACATGGGAATGGATACGACACCCTATGGTGTTGTTCCTTCTAATTGTGCATGTTAGTGATTTGCAGGATATGATTGACGTGGCAAAAACATGGTAAACATAGAAATCGACTTCGACATATATAAAATTTCATATTCTTAAGCAAATGAGGCTCCGTACATACAATCACACCCTTCTCACTCTTAGAAAGGAGAAAGTTTTATATAAGCCAACTCATGGATAAGTAGAGAACCCCTCCATTGATTACTTTACATGGATGCATTTACTTGCATATAAAGGACCCAATTTTAAGTAGGTACTATACATACAAAATGCATACTTTTGTATAATATATTGGGCATGTCATACAATGTCAAAATTATCATTTTCACTCAACTCTTATAGTCTTAAACTACATAAAACTACATAACTTGGTTGTAAGGTCATAAGGGGGAAAAGAAAATTGTGATAGCAATGATTAATAATGCTTGCTTCTAACTAATTAGTCTTACTACAAATGGAGGGCATAAATTGACAATCTTTAAAGAAGTTTCACTATAAAAACCACACAAACTACTTACAAACATACCATACTAAAATTCATATACTTAACAATACTTCAATTTAACTTAATAATACTCTTACCACATAAGTAAATTATTGTGGCTTACTTGCTTTCATAAATCAATCATCACTTATGCAATACAATCATTTCATATAACTAAAAAGTGAAGATATACTTCATGAACCTTCAATAATCTCCCTTTTCTTATAATTGCACATTTAAGTGGCGTGAAAGATATGAACTCATAAAGAATACAGTACTTATATTTTAGTGTAAATTAAATAAGACAATGTTTTTTTTTTTTCAATTGATTATGGCATTATAGTATGCAAAACCGCATTAAATTTTTAAAGCAACATATTGTTTACGAAAACTATGTTTTTTATTTTAGTCAAGTTTTTATCTGTTAGAATTGAAATGAATAAAAATAGGTGTCCACTTTTGTGTGTAATATTTGCACCAGCTTGAAATATTTTTATGAATTTTTTTGCTAACATTGATTTTAAAATATTTAGCCTAAAAAGCTCCAAAATTATTTGATTAAATATTATGATAAGAAATTATTTCTTAAGACTCCAAGGGTATTTGACTATTTTTTTATAGTATAAATTATTCTAAATTTTTACGAGTAAAACTATGTAATAATACTTTTATGTTACATTTAGTAAATTTAAGATTTAAGATTAATTTAGAAATTGAAAGTTTATTTTGTTTTATATAAATATATGTACGATTTTACCTTAATTTGAAAAGTTAATTTTATATAGTTTAAGATAATCATCAAGCTTGAAATGTATCATTAAGTAATAAAATTATTAATGTATTCTAAAGTTAATTTGATTTTAAGCGATAATATCTTGAATTTAAAAGATCATTAAGATTATTGTATAATGTTATTTGCTTGTGTTATTGCTAGTTAAATTAATAGTTAGATATTATGCGTACAAGATGACTACATAAATTAGTTATTTTCATTATATTAAAATTGTTTACATGAGAACATTTATAAAAAAAAAAAAATACATTTGTATATTAATATAGGAAAGTAAGATGGATCTCATATATATTTTATTGTCCTAATTGATAAATTATAGGCCAAGTGATAAATGCTTAAAAGGTTAAGAGTTTGAATGTATATTAGATTATTCGTAAGTTTATGTTCCTTGCTATCAAAGCCCTACAACAAATTAAAGAGTTAATTTTGTATATAATTTTGTGTCAGTTGAGTTATTAAGAGTAGATATAGTGTTTAATTGCTCATCATGGTGACCTAAAATCTTTGTGCTCTATTAGTAAGACTTTAAAAGATAATAAATTGAAGTGCATAAGACTTATGTATTGAATATTTGGTGTATAGTGTAAAAAAAAATTAAAAGATGTTAGACACTTATTTATAATCAAGTTCTAATAAAGTTATTGAATATGTATTTACTAAAATTTAGAATTTTGATAGATATTACTATAAGAACATAAGAACCTTATTGAAATCAGAAGAAATTAGAACATTTAATAGTTTTAATGTAATGATTCGAGTTTAGTATTGTATCTTATTTGGAATACAAGGATCAAGAATATATATATATATATATATATTAGTTGTGCATAAAATACATATAATATTAATTTAGAAATAGTTATATGATTACCTAAGTATTGAAATGGAGTTTGGGAACTAGATATATAATATGTTAAAGAATGTGAATTTTGGGGACAAAATTTCTTATAAGGGAGAAGAATTGTAGTGACCCAAAAAATAAATAAATAATATTAAAAATGAAGTATTTGTGTTGAAATATGATTGTGATTAAGTTACTTAAAATATTAGAGTTTGTATTCAATAAGGAAATAAAACAAAATAAAAAGTCTAAAATAAAATAAGAGCGTGAAATATTTTAACGTTAAATCTTTTTCTCTCTCCCTCCTTTTTTTGGTTTCTAGTATTCTAGGTCTTCAAGCAACCATAGAAGCAATTTCAAGGTAAGAATTTAGTCCTAAAACTCACAATTTTTGATAGTTTTCATATATTTTTATTAAGAATTTTAAGGAAAAATAAAAATTATAAATTTTTATAATGCAACTCTACATAATCTGAGTTTTCTATAAATTTTGGTGGTTTTTTATGCACTAAAATTAAGAAGGGAAAAAGAGGCTAGAATGAAATCTCAAAATCCTAAAATTCTGAGTCAAGTGTATGTTCTGATAATTTTAAAATAGTTAAATTCTGAATTAGGACTTGGAATTTTTATTGCAAAATATTGACATGTTTTCTAGTGTCATGGTTTTTGAATCACTCAAAAATGTTTTGTTTTCTAATTTTCATGAATTTTCAAAGTTAGATCTGAAAATCTGAAATTCTATAGTCTTTGTATTAACATCCGAAATAAAAATAGTTTTAGATTATTTAACCTATTTATTTTAATCTAAAATTTTAAGAACAACTTTAAATATATGTTATTGATTGTTTATGAAAATTTTGAAGCCAAATAAATTTTATAGCATATTTGAGATATTTTTCAATAAGGGGGACTTTAACTAGGAAATTTTCTGGTAGATTTCTTAAAATGATTTTCAAGTATGTTTTGAATATGATTCCTATATCATTGGAATATGAACTTTTTAGTGTAAATAGATACATGTGTCTGGTTTGATTCCAAAAAATTTTACGAAGAAACTAATTGTTTGTATTCAGTAATAAATCATGTATTGAGACGTGTTCAAGTTAACTTAGATTTTTAAGTTATAGTAAGTGTTATACATTTTTCTTGGGATAATCTTCTATAAGTGTAAAGGAAATTTTAGAACATAAATTATTTATCAAAAATTTCATAATTTATGAAACACACGAGGAATAAGATTTAAGAACAAATAAAAGAAAAATAAATAGTTATACCCTTATACTTAAGATTATAAGTTGATTATTTTACTCTTTAAAATTATAGGATAATATTGACTGTGCCTAGATCATATGATATTTTGAAATATTACAGCATTTTGAGGTAAGTAAACTGACCCTACTTGAAATATTAAGTATATGTTTATTTGCTTATCTGATTATATGTTTGTTGTTGTTATAAAAAGGTGCTTGTGTTATACTATTGTTTGGAGTGAAATAATGTTTTATGAATGTGTATGATCTATTTCTCAAGTTTTTCTATGTACAATTGAGCATTGTTTGACATATGCATTATTTCATGCATGTCATCATAAGCATAAATTTTATAAAAGCTTTTATTCATATGAAGCCTTTCAAAAGAAATAAGATCCTTTTAAGGAAAGTTTTGAAACAAGTATATGTTTTGATAGGATGCCTGAATCTTTTAAATATAAGTTAAGTGCCTTGGAGCGACACGATATGATAAGTTTAAGGGTCGTGTACGGAAAGTGTCTCTCTTGTAAGTTAGGATATCCGGGGACTAAAGAGTCCTTACTGTTGGTTTGGACACATGAGTGCATGCGAGAATTATGTACGGAATTCCAATTTTGCTAAGTTATAAGTTAAATCTCACTTGCATATGCCTTTCACACGTGCCAGTTGTCGACGGGTGACTTATGTAAGGCTCCACTATGATAAGTTTAAGGAATGATTCATGGTACTTCTAAAGAAAGAAATAAGAGTTTTGAAAAGTGTTTATAAGAAATAACAATATTTTGCAAGCTTTACCTTATAAGCATAAGCATATTATATATGAAATAGAAATGCATTGCAAGCTTTACTATATAAGCATAAGCACGTTTTCAAGGAGACATAAATGCATTACAAACATTGCTCTATATGCATAAGCGTGTTATAAGAAAATGTTTTTGTTAAGTATGATTTTTATGTTGTGTTACTTAATGCTTTCAATTGTGGTAAATTTGATTACTGAGTGATATCACTCATCCAAGTTTCATTAACTACTTTTCAGGAACCCATGAGGAAGATTTGGCAACATCATTGAAAGTTGTTAGTCCCCTAGGTTAGTTTTGGTCTAGCGTGCTGGGTTTAAAAAATTTTGTTGCTAAATTATATTATTAAGTTTTATAAATATTAAGCTTGAGGATATTAGTTTTAAATTGAGGATATTTACATTGATAGACTGTTTGAAAACTTTATTCTGCATTTATGATCATCTTTTAGTTTATTTACGTATAGAAAATATCGAAATGTTACAAATAATGCATTCTTAAAATTATAAAGGCACACCACATATATACCTGGCTTCTACAAAAGTTTTTCTAGTACATGCATAAACCAAAGTACCCGAAAGAGATGAGAAAAAGCAACATTAAAAAAAGTTACAAATGCATGCATCTCTAATTGATAGAGATAATAAATATGTAGCACGTCCAAGTTCAATTTCATCTTAAAAACATTTAACCAAGCCTCCTCTTATCAAGGAAATAAATTAAGGTCCGTCCCTCACTCTTCATAAAAGTTTTAGTGAATGAGTATGTGGCTTGCCTACATAATTTGACTTACTCATATAAAAGTTTCTCTTTGTAATGGCTAGTAGTTAATGACTTACAGACCACAAGTATTTTGAAACATAAGTAATAGCAAGAAGTCAATATGTAAGTAGCACTAGTTGTTAGAAATATTGTTCAACATTACTTAAGTATGATACTAATGTAAGGTTTATAAGTAATCATGAAAGTTAGCTATCTTGGAGGTTAATTTTGTAAGGAGTGTATTTCTTATGTTACATATACACTATATAAAATTTATATGATATTAGAGCATCAATCGATCAATGAGTACTTTGGGCCTTGTCTAGCAAAAAAAAAATTTGAACGTGCCTTGCGAAAGAAAAAAAGACAAGTAACCTAAATAGAATATAATATAATAAAATAGGTTTAAAATAAAAAAGTGATGGGCTTTATAAAAGACAAAAACCCACACTTTGAGGAAATGTTAGAGGTATTATCCCACATTGTTTAAGTATGAGATTTAACTATCTCGGAGGTTAACCTTTTAAGGAATATATATCTCATGTTACTTATGCACCGTATATATAAAATTTTCACTAGCTAGTTAAATTAAAATTTATTAATATTGTAAGTTTTCCCCAAGCCTGCATGAATGCAGGAATATTATACTCTCCAAATTCCCAGCTCGTGAAAATTAAACTAATCTAAGTTGAACCACATGCATACCGCATACGTTAGTACGTACTACTAGAGGGTTTTAAAAGTAGTAAATATAGTACACCCTATTACAAGCATCTATGATATATAATAATTAGGAAAGTATGGTGCTTATATCTAGTTAACTAATTTTATAGGTATTTGCAGCTAGTTTCACCCAAATGGTGAATGCCTGGCTTGTTGAATGACTGAAGAGGTAATTGGGTTAATCATAGGGTTTATCCCTCTTCGTGGAGACGCTCTTTCAAGTTTAGTGGTTGCTTCGCCTAAATCAGCCGAGATGACAGGCTTTGTTTCATTAATATATACACCAGCTGCGGTTGCTTCACCTAAACCAGCTGAGATGACAGGCTTTGTTTCATTAATATATATACCAGATGCCGCTGCTGCTTCGGAGAAGGAATCGATATCTGTGTTGCCTCTTTTTATGGAAATTCGCTGATTGCCTTTAAAAGGATCGTGATCTGGATGATCAGGAGTATTACATGGTGATGAAGCCGCAACTGTAGATCCCAAGTCTTGCAGCCGTAGATGATCAATATCAGACCAAACCAAAGGGCTCTTGCCACTACTAGCAGCTGTACTACTAGTAGTTGTATTAATTATATAACTATTATTATTATTAGGACTCATTATCCTCTTCTTCGCAACACATATATTATCGTTATTAATCATGAAACCTTGATGATCAAGTTGTTGTTGTTGTTGATCACCACCAACCGCATCATATAGGTTTAGGTCTTGAAAGGAAGGAAAGCTGAGGGGAGTAGTAGTGAAATCCTTTATGGTACTTGTCATATTATGATCATGTGCTGCTGATGCTTGATTATTTCCCATTATACCCTTATAGCAGCCACCACCACCAGATGCCATATTGTTCTCTCCAGCAAGGGTTTGACAAGCTTTCTCTAGTATGCTTTGCATGTATTTCCCTTGAGCTTCGATCCTCAACTGAAGGTGTTTCTGGACCTGCATCGCATGCAATAATATTATACAATATTATACACATGCGTACAGAATTAGCAAGTAACATATAACTAATTGCGCCTACAAAAATAAATTAATTAAATGCTTTTAAAAAAATATATAATTATATAATTGTCTTCACATATGTTTTTATATATATATATATATATATATATATATATATATATATATATATATATATATATATATATATATCTTAAAAATTTGTAAATAATTATGTTAATTAATTACCTCTAATTGTTCATGCAACCTTCTCTGCACCTCCATTTGCATCCTAATTATTGCATCACCAACCATATATGTATGAGTTACTGCTATATGCATACGTACAGTTTCCCCACATACAATTCCACAAGAAAATTCAAAACCATCCCGGCCCCACCCCCAAGAAATTAACAAAACAGAATGAAAATATATAAACATATATGTATATATATAAGATTTATTTATATGTATGCATATATGTATTTACGTACGTTCACACAGTAGCCAGTGCTACTATATATATCTATATATGATATGTGTATACATAAAAATTTTAATTGTTAAACATCTGATCAGTAATGAAAAGACGATCAATATGGTCAAAATTATTTAATTAAAATTCACAATATATATATATATATATATATATATATATATATATAGAAAACATACTCATTCATGCTGCGGCCTATTATACCAGATGATGAAGAGGCGCTACTGCGATGAAGTTCCAAGACTGATGCTGCATGCAAACAAGTAATATAAATGAAGCAAATTTAGCTACTATTGCCTTGCCTATCCTCAACTGATCATCTCATATATATCTATAAATTAAAGAAACTTGTATTATAAGCGCGCAGGGACGACCCTCGAAATACGAGTAACGCCTGATCATACCGTCTTTCATTGAATGTTCGTTGAATTCTTTGTGAGGCTGCTTTCCAAGCCTAAATTTCTGTTCATATGGTTGAAGAAAGAGAATATAATAAGAAAGAAGAAATGGTAAGAGAAGAAAATGTTTAATTTAATTGAAGCTGAGAAACTAAAGTAATATTAGAAAAGAAAAAGAGAAGCTAGCTTGGAATATAATTAACTAATGTTCTATTCAAACCTGAAGATGGCTCTTAAGGTGGTAAAGCGTGAGCCCCTTCACACCCATAACCCTCATAATTGTCTTCGGTGTTGCCTCTGAAAATTGGTAGAAAGTGAATTAGAAAGAAAAGAAAAAAAAGATATCAGAAGGAACACAGCGTTAATCTTTTATTTTTATTTTTTTATAGAGAAAAAATAATCGAAAAGATCATGATACTAATCAGAAAGAGTTAAAATTAGACTAGAAATGAAGAGAATTGTTTGTATAAGTACTGTCTGGTCCCCCAAGCTGAGTGACAGCATCGACGAAGCGCTCATGAAGCTCGACCGTCCATCTTAATCGGGGCTTCGGATCTGTGGTGAGGACAAGCCCAGAGTCACCTTGAACACACATGGCTCTGTCATGGGAATTCATAGTCGAAGGCTTCTTGTGTTGGAACATTCCGTCTCTCTCTCACTCTCTCTCTAGAATACTAAGAGATTCAAGAACAAATGCGATGCAAACAGAAAGAATAGGGTACGTACGCTTTGAAGAAGAGCGTTGCCTTTAGTTTCTAAGTAGTA
This sequence comes from Elaeagnus macrophylla, assembly GCA_029378325.1. NCBI lineage: Eukaryota > Viridiplantae > Streptophyta > Magnoliopsida > Rosales > Elaeagnaceae > Elaeagnus > Elaeagnus macrophylla. The sequence goes on from CM055651.1 coordinate 3,989,635, forward strand.
TTCGATCGTCTGGAAAGCATCGGGGACAAGCAAACCTTGCATAAAAGAAAATTTTAATAAAAATAGACATTTCGCCCCCATTTGACAAAAGATTCTCTCTCTCTCTCTCTCTCTCTCTTTAATATATTCCAAGCTTCTTCTACTTTTTTTTTTCCTTGAAAGAATATATCCCTAGATAAATTACACAAAGGGTAGAGAGAGAAAGGAACCCAAGTCATGCATATCGTCAGCTTTTAATGCAAGCTTGACCCTTTAACTTTGAGCACTTAAAGATATGTAGAAGCTTCTTTACCCTTTAGGTGTTGTACATATTCTTCCTTCCCTTTAAGTTTTTAGTAACGTTACAGATTTATTCTTCTACCATGCGAAGCTTTTTGGCGTGCATGAAAATGTGAGTGAGGCCCCATGCAATGATGATATGCAGGAAGGGGCACCATACTTTTTCTCTATCAAGGGATTTTTAATTCAAAATATATTAATAGGATTATTTGAGAACGTGTTTCAAATTAGAATTATCAAATAACAAATTAAGGAGACAAAAGAAAAAAAAAATATATAGATAATTTTCAAATAGAAAAATGGTTATATGCTATCATGACATATATTAGTTAAAAATTAGATTAACCATTATTAACATATTGTGATAAAAATGCACTTAAATTTTATTGATTAATTGCGATTGAATAGTTGTCTAATTGACCAAATTTTGATTATTCGGTGACCCTACCACCAACCGTAGTCAATCATACACATTTTAACAAAATTGGACATTTGTTCAACTTATTAAATTTTGATCGGTCGGTGACTCCACCAATCAGAGACGAATTAGACATCCGTCTCGTCGTAACTAAATTAGACAAGGGTTTAACTTGCCAAATTTCAACCCGATTTGTCGAAGCCGAGTTAGACATAGATATCAATGTCAATTAAATCAACTTATAGAAAAACCTGAGAATTTAGGTATAAAATGTTTATAGATAATAACAATAACTAACATGTTAAACTAGATAAGAAAGAAGCCAACATACTGTTGACATAAAAAATTCGTCATTGGATTATAATATTAAGAACCAGGATAATATTGTTTACATATTGAATTCATAGCACTGAGTTTTGAGAAAAAAAAATATTTACTTACTAGAAATAGAAATAGAAATTGGAAACTTTGAATTAATTGGCATAGTGTGGATTGAAATTAGAAAATTTCAGGCTTGATAATGAAATGATGGTCCACATAAACCCAATTTTGTGGATATGATATTGCATGCTCTTCCACTTCCAAAAATCTCTTGTAGCACTTATAATTGTAGCATTTTTATGAGAACATATATATAGGGGATCTCGATGCCCAATCTATCGCATTCTTCAATATTGCTTGAATTTAAATTAAATAAGAAATGATTATTACAAAGGAAATCGTTCTAAAGCAAATATAGAATTGATCAGAGACAGTAGTTATACTCAACTTAGAGAATTTTTTGACAAAAGACTTCGATATTAAATGAAAAAGTAACTCCAGGTCCTTCGAGATCAGTATTGATCATTGGCAGGGAGATATGTCGATGTAATCTATCATCTATGCCTATGTCACTATCGTCTTGTTCAATAAACTCTCTACTTGCATGGCCTAACAACTCCAACACTACTACAAAATGGTCTACTTTTGTCATTTTTTTTGTATGTTCATTCAAAAACTTGCTAAAACCAAGGTTTTTGTCAGTTTGTAAAAAATCGTTGAAATATTTGTAATATTTCATTGGTTCTAACCGCTAAAAAAAATTATTGAAAATTTATTTTATAAAAAATTTCACCAATTCTTTCAAACCCTAATAGTACCCATTGCATTTCGCTCTCTCTCCAACACTTTTTTCTCACATCTGCAGAAACACCCCTTGCGCGACTTGCCTCCCAACTTCATCCTCCCCATCTTTGCCGAGCAACCCAGCCACCCGATAAACCTTGAGCCACCGCAACAGCCACCTAGCTACGAGAAGCACCACTAAACATGCCACTAGCTTTCCGTAACTTACCACCACAGCCCCGCGAACAACAACCCTTCACTGTTGGTAATTTCCTCTCTCCCACACCATAACAATACCCATTGTGGGTTTTTTTCTTGTTGTTTTTTTATTTTTTTGTGTTTTACTCTTGTTTGAAAAACATATTATTTTTGAAATATATTCTATCTTTATTTATATATAAATTTGTTGTATATTTAAACTTTATTTAAAAGTATTTTATGTTTTTTTTTTATATATGAATGCCTACATTTTTTATGATAAATAATTTTATGTTATAGTTATTTATAGATTAATAAATTTAAATATGAAAAATATATTCTAAAAACCAAGAATGTGAAAAATTAATATATGTGAATTTTGTATTTTATTATTTGTAGGTTATAATTCATATGTGAACATGTTTTAGATGTGATGAATTTGAGAAATATGTGAGTGAGTTTAAACTCATTGATCAACCCAGTCTAAGTAATACAGACACTTAAGGACTCGTCCCTCTTTAGGTATTGATTATCTGAATTCTGAGAGTTTATCACCTTTTTCTCTTGCTCGTCCAAATCCTCTACTCCTCTTTGTTGATTGCTAACGTGGTTTGCTTTTTTTGGCAGGTATATGTCAAAGTATAAAAGAGCAAGGCTTACCTTCAAGACTTCAGATCAAATTCGAGAGAAGAAGAGGTATGCTATTTTTAATTCACGAAAATTCTAGATCTTTATTACAGTTTTGGTTTCGATTTAGATTTTTTTTCTCATTTGTTGAAAATCATTTAGATTGTTTTTTCATTGGCTGGTATTGTCAATATGGATAAATCTGACGGCAAGGATTATAATGATTTTTTTTTTTAATTCCTCGAATAATCATTTAGAGTAGGGCTTTGTAGTTTTTGCTATTTTCCTTGAAGTCTTATATGTGATTTGTGTCCATCGAAGCTAACTGCTTGCTTATACATTTTAGCTGCTTTTGTTTGGTTGGATATATCATATATCTATTCTTAAATGTCTTTATGTATATCCCTGATTGAGTGAGATTTATTTCTATATTTTTCCCAGTTCATGTATGAAGCTAATTTGTACATTGAGTGAGATTTATTTATGCATTGGTTTGGTTGGATATATCATATATCTATTCTTATTCAAGGGCAATCATGAGTTTGCTTAAATGTCTTTATTTATATCCCTGATCAAGTGAGATTTATTTCTATATTTTTCTCTATTCATGTATGAAGCTAATTTGTGCATTGAGTGAGATTTATTTATGCATTGGTTTGGTTGGATATATCATATATCTATTCTTATTCATGGGCAATCATGAGTTTGCTTAAATATCTTTATGTATATCCCAGATTGAGCGAAATTTATTTCTGTATTTTTCTCTGTTCATGTATGAAGCTAATTTATGCATTGCTTTAGTTGTTGATTAGCATTCAACGGTAGTCCCTTGGAGAAATATTATTTTGTATCTAAGTATAGGGACTAAGATTGGGACATTGTTGTCAATTCTTCTATTTATGAAAAAAAAAATACAAATCTTGAGAATATTATTGATTTTTTTCTTATAAAGAAGATAAATGACCACTAGAAAACCAAGATATTATCCATGAAATCTCAAATATATTGGCAGTGGACCAATCAAACTCACTTGAAAGCGGGTTGAAAAAGGAAAAATGGCTAAAAAAATGTCTCATAATTATTGCAAAAAAATGTTTCATTTTTTGTTTTTAAATTCAAAATTATTTAAAAGATAAAAAAATATAATTTTAACAAAATTTTAGCAGTTTGAATACAAATTTGACACAATTGACTTTTTATTAGAATTATACTATTAATTTAACCTAACTCAATAATAATTAAACTTCTCATTTGTATAAATAATAGGAAGACCATTGACACTTCATCTGCTAGAAAAATATTAAACACCGAAAGAAATCACAAATGAATGTAGCATTTTTTCCAGTCTAATAATACATGGTACAGCTGCAACACATGAATCCCTGAAAAAATTTATTCAATTGTGTAAGTAGTCATTGCCTCTGGATATGACCTTTTTGCAGGTTGGCCGGAGCAAGATATTATTGCTCAAACTGAGGTACGTAGCTGCCCTTAACATCACACAGAGGAAGATACGGCTGCCAAACCAATGAAATTTGTTCAATATTTTCTCCACACATCCATTAATTACATATATATATAGGGGCACGTTCCAAAAACCAATATTATTAACCAATGAATCTAACAAGTGGTGTTAAATATAAAATAATTCAGATCAATGACATAAATGCATTTGAAATTTGAAATTAGTTAATAACTTTTAAAATTAATGAAAAAATCAAGCAACATACAATCACATATTCACATTGTTGTAATTCAACGGTAGTCAAATATATTAGTCTCTGGATCCTTAACCATACATATACATACACACATTACACATATATGGAGGATGGAGCACCCACACCCAATGCTCTCCGTCTATAATAAATAATTAACATATAAATATAAAAAATCAACATATTTATACCTAAAATGGATAATTTAAACCTAACTTGTAAAAATTAAAACCTACGCCTTAAAAATTAAATGTTAAAACTGAACTAAATAAACACAAAATTTACAAGACATTTTTGCCCCGAGGTGCTCCCCATAAAGTGAGCATCAGTGCTCTTTATAACATTTATGCGTGTGCACGTGCACTCACAACAAATCATACAATTTCAAAACAGAAAACGTGTCCAGTTAGTCCCACTATTTTGATAAAATCTATACTTTAATCCTCTTATGTTCAGTTTCGTCACATATATACTCTCTTTAATTTGTGGAAAGTGCACATCAGGTCCTTTTTTCCCTCAAAATTGGACTAACAGTGAGTTTTTAAAAAATAAAGGAACTAGTACTGCACACATTTTGAAGAACAAAGGGACCAATTTTACACCAATTTATACATTACTAGATGTGCCCAAGCTAAAAATGGACTCTTTAGTTCTTATTTTTCAAGAAGAGGAGGATTTGTTTTGTGATGCAACAAATTTCAAACATATAAATACCTGGACTATACCAGCATCACACAAATTCTTCAATGCCATAAGATATTTGGTCTCCCCTAGTAGGTCTAGATACCATTTGCAGAATGCCAATGTCGCGAAGTTTTTGTTGATTGTTGCTAGCAATTGCCTTGCCCTTGCTAACCACAGAGGAACGTGGCCAACATAAAAAAATTTCATGTAATGGCTACTCTCAAGATCTTTGATATATCCTTTCCCTAAACACAAGAAAGGGAATTTTGGCCACAAAAGTGGCAATAAGACTCGACTACTTTGAACTAGATGCCAAATGCAAAAACTTTTACCTATTGATGCAAATGTTTCAATTGCAAAAAAATTCATCCTCTTCCATTTTTGTTTGCTCCCCTCCTTTCACGATAGGAACAGATTTTCCGGCATGAATTTTATAGTGCCCAATGTTGTACCCGTTCAAGGTTCGAATGCTTTTAACTGCAACTATTAGTAAAGTTCTAATTTACACTTTTGGATCTATTTACAGCACATTTCATAAGTGTTTGTATATATGGAATGGAAGTATGAAAAGAAAATTCTTAGTCCGACAAAAAAACTCTAACTGAAAGTAAAACAAAAACTAAGGTGGCAATCTTGAACAGGTCATGCTAAATGGGGGGACTAATATGTAAGCCTTGATATAGTGCATGAAATACCAGAAAGTTAAAGGACAACTTGTTCTTATAAGCAATGACAAAACCAAGATGATTCAATTTCAAGTTTTCAACTATAGCCAAACAAAGATCACTAAAGCATAATATATCAACCACATAATGTTTAGGTCCTCCAAAGTAATTTCCGTACACTGAAAACCACTCAAAATATTCTCATATAATACCTTGATGTGCTTTCCCGTTAATCTTAACCTTATATGATTCCATGACTTCCTGGATTGCAGCACCAACATCACAAAGACTGACGTCTATTCTAGACTCCTGGAGACAATTGAATAGTTTTCAATAATTTTTTCCTTTATAGAGTTGTGTAAATGCAAATTTTGCAAGCATTCAATCCAAATGATAAACAGTCCTATATATGTTGAGCAACCAAAGAGATAAAACAGCAACATACAAAACAATAGCCTGAACATCAACTTTTTGGTACTTGGTAGTAGTAGAACAAAGAAGGGACAACAAATTAGAGAAAGCAACAAAGCAAAGGAAAAAAAAGAAAAAAAAAAAAAAAAAGATACAGTACCTAGATACCAGTATTGGTTGCCTCTCGCGAGGCTTCAAGCAGTGGATCATATATGGGATTGAATTGCCACGGATCATTTATGGGATTGAATGCCACCGTAAATGCACAATCAACTATACATCCTGTATATCCCAACAATAACATAAACATAACAACTTCAACTATGAATAGTGCATCAAAGTTTTCTAATGAAGATTGTCCCATAACAAAAAGTATTCTAGTAAAGATAGAAATGCTAAATTAAATTATAAGAAACCATGAGTTCCAAAGTCCAACTTCATTAGATCATCATACTGAAGCACCGTTTTATCTCCTGTAATGGGGCAACCCTGACAATGAAGGAAAACTTTCAATACCCATAAATTATATGAAAAAAAATTAGAAGAAATGACCGACTGAATAATTTACCAATGAGCATCCAGTGGGAAAGGCAATGCCTGCTTCTAGAGCAGGAAAACTTTCAATACCCATTTGTTGAACTTCTTCGGCCTGTTGACCAGTCACATCTTCACTTCACTCCTGATGATTTGGTTGAGAACATGGATTTGTTACACTGTATAAGACACCCTGAGGTTGAAAATATTCACAATACTAACAACTTAGAGACAACAAATGACGAGAATCCATTACCAACCCCGGTTCTTCACGAAGTTGAGAGACAAAGTGTTGCAAACAATTTACTTCTCCAAAATTCAACCACCTCAACAACTTTTGAGTGTACAGGCTCCAACATTATTTTTGAAAAGGCAAATGTGGAGCTTGGTTTAACAGTTGGAAAAGTTTATGACTCAAAAGCTCACCTTCTTACAGAAATTGGTATTTATGCTATAAGAAACCAATTTGAGACAAAAACTTGCAAAAGCAGGAGGGAGGTTGTAGTAGTTAAATGTGTTCATCAAAATTGTTCTTGGAGGATAAGAGGTAACAAGATGACCTGATCAGAAAGGTTCAAAGTGTCAATTTTTAACGAAGCTCATAGTTGTGATCCGAACAAATATATGGTAAAAAATCGAGTTGCGAATTCAAAAGTGCTTGCAAATGCGATGAAGATGAGATTGGTAAGGCCTGGTAGAGTTTATAAGACAAAAGATATTATTGATGATTGTAGGGAGGAGTTTGGAATTGAATTAAGTTACACAACTGCTTATAGGTCAAAGGAAAAGGCTCTAAATTTAATTAGAGGCACTGCAGAGGAGTCGTTTCTTAAGCTTCCATCCTATTGTCACATTCTGATGGAAAAAAATCCTGGAACTGTAACTCATATAGAAGTAGATACTGTGGGTAGATTTAAATATTTTTTCCTTGTATTAGGACCTTCACTTCGAGGTTTTTCTACTTGTATGAGGCATGTTGTTAGTATTGATGGTTCTTTTTTGTCTGGTCGATATGCTGGTACGTTATTTGTAGCTGCGACAGCAGACGGCAATAGCAACACCTACCCAATTGCAATGGGTATTGGAGATTCGGAGAATAACGAAGCTTGGGAATGGTTCCTTTCCAAATTAAGCGGTGCAATAGGCAATATTTCCGATCTTGTCATTGTTTCAGACAGACATCCTAGCATTTTACAAGCAATTCCAAAGGTTTTCCCTAATGCCTTGCACGGATATTGTGCATTCCATATGGAGATGAACTTAAACAACAGATTCAAAAATTCAGATATAATTCCCTTATTTCGTTGTTGTTCAAGAGCATACACCAAAAAGGAATTTGATAAATACATGGCCGATTTGAATGCTATTGATCCTGCCATCACCAATTATTTATTAGATGCGGGAAAAGAGAAGTGGTCTAGGCATCATTTTCCAGGGATGAGATACGGGATAATGACGACCAACATAAGCGAGTCTTTCAACAATGTTATGAGGGCTGCTCGTGAAATGCCGATAACCATGCTTGCGGAATACTATCGTGCCAAGCTACAAGAGTGGTTTGTATATCGTAGCCAAATGGCCTTAAAATGGGGGGATCGGTACCTTACAGAGGATGCAGAATCAACAACGGTATCCAACAGGACAAAATCTTTAAAGTTCAGAGTCCTAAGGATAAATGCTTATATTTTTCAGGTACGAATTCTATGTTTTTATTGTACGAACATGTTACTAATTACTTATGCAGTTGTATAGAAAACTTATTTTGATTTTAATTCAGCTAAGTTGTACATGTACATTATGAATCTTGATTTTTACATTGAGTTTGCAATTAATTAGATAATTACTTTATATTTACTTATTATACAATTGCGATTCTTTAATGTTTCTTTAAAATATATATATATATATATATATATATATATATATATATATATATATATATATATATATTTTCAAATTTGTACAACTAACAGGTTATTCATGGAGACACAAGTGATGAAGTAGATTTGTTAAATAAGAAGTGTACTTGTAAGGAATTTGACATCCACAAGATTCCATGTAGTCATGCTATAGTTGCAGCAAGATATCAAGGTATTGATGTTCACTCCTTGGTTGATAATAAATATACGGCTGAGTGTTATGTAATTGCTTATGCTGAGCCTATATTTCCAGCTAATGATCATGGTGAATGGGAAGTCCCTAAGGAAATACTAGACTTGGTGAATGAACCCCCTAACACGAAGAAGAAATCAGGCAGGCAAAGGAAACGTCGAATTCGTTCACGTGGTGAGGAGATTAAGAAGATTACGCTTTGTAGTAGGTGTCGAAGACCTGGACATAATCGTGCAACATGCAATGAGGTGATGCAAATGATTGTCGAACCTATGCCATTATCCCAGACTTAATTCTATTCAAATGTATCGGAACTGTGGGTACATGTACATACTTTGCAGATATTTTATAATATTTGGTTGCCAACTTCTATTTAAAATAATATTTTGTACCTATTAAAGCATTAAGTCTTTATATAATTATAAATGATAGCTATTTCTTATCTGTTATATTAAATAAGTATTTTTGTTGTAAATCTATTACCTATCTTTTATATTGCAAATTAAAATTCTTCGAGCATTTTTCGACTATATATCGAATACTTAAAAATATTAAGCATTCAGTTCTTTATAATGGTGGAAGTACTGAAATTGGGAATACATAAATTTATCTGTGCATACACAAGAACAATGGAAAAATTATTTATGAAGCACATTTTTATACTAAATTTATATTTGCTATTAATACGATAGATTGGACTACATTAACCGATACTGTGGGTACATTACAATAACACTATCAAAATAGGATCATTATAAGAAATAGCATCTTACAATATAATCAAAATAGTCGCGTGTTATCAGTGCTCCAGATGTTTTGATAATTATTATCTTAACTTAGTACCACATTTCCATTTCCCTGCAACATAGATGTGAGAATATACAAGTTAGATAAAACAATCTAAATGTAACAGCTGATACAATGTTTTTCAAAAGTAAAAGAACAAGTATTAAAAAATATATCCATTCTAATATACTAAACTTTACCTCCCCTTCATAATATTTTGTATTGAATAGTATCTGTTATGATCATCCATTCATTCTCAAATTGTTCTAGTTCCTTCTGATTATCATAATGCTTTCTTCGTAGCGCAATTATTCTGGACCTCTCTTTGATCACCTTTTTCTCAATTGATTCGAGAAATGCACATATATTTTCACATTCATCCATACTATCCTCCATGGCTTTTAGTACATTCATGAAGATGACATGACCTTCATAGTTTTCCTCATTTAGGAAAGCAAATGCATACCATTCATTTATTGTACCAATAATGTTTGCAAATTCTTGGATTTTTTCTGACCATTGTTGAATATGATGTGTGACCAATTTTTCTCCCATGAGGTACTGTAGCCTTTCTTTATCAATCCTAATATACATCTTCACTCTGTTGTACCAATTACTTATAAAGTACCTCCAATGCATTACCTCATCGTTAGGAACTGCATCAGATTGTACAACAGTTTCCAATGACTTCAACAATATATAGTGATCGACTCCACCATATACTATGATCTCAAGAGGAATGTCTATGATTTCCAACAAATTTTTTTTGGCCTCATCCATTAGTTTTGTTGGAGAATGTAATGGTACCACCGGATAGTCTAAAGCTTCTAGATCATGAACGATATTTTCACATAAAGGTTTGAAATTGTAAAAATTTTCTGTCAGTTTTTTCAGTCTTCTCTCCTGCATAGCAATATATCAAACATGTGAATGTATTATACTTTGAAATATAGTAGAGTAATAACACCAACACAATACTAAAAAAGGGGGTTGTACTAGTTCTTTATTAATAGATAACCAATTCGGAGTTGGTAAATATTATTTCAGTTCCAATGCCAAATTATGTATGTATGAACATGGGTTACTCTTTTTCAGTGAAACAATACACTTCAAAGTAATAATACAAAACTTACCATTTTTTCCTTTCCATCATCTTTAGGTAATCCAGGATTCATGATAGTTTTGTGATTGTTATTCCCAAATTTTTGCACAACAAAATGTAGGTAAGAAATGCTTGGTCCTGACTTAAGGTTTGCTACTTATAGAAAAACTCAGTCAGCCTTAAACTACGTGCAGATTCAATTTGTATATGGTAATGAGCACTAAGTTGGTCAATCTCAGAGATTCACATTTAATTTCTGTAGATTTTTTTAACCTACACAATCCATTATGTCTTCAAACAAATATCTTCAATTAAATGTTGTTGTAATTAAGTACTCTCAAACCCCCAGAATATGTGCTGCTACGTAGGGGGGAGAAAGTAAATATGGCCTCTGCATATATAAAAAGTTGATTTAACTAATCCAACAACTCCTAACCACCTCATTCACTCTCATAGTTCTCAATGAATTACATATTAAATGTTCTGAACAGGATGCAAATGCCAAGTATTCTGATTTTCAAAAGATTGTGTATAAAATATATTTTTCAACACATGGACTTATAAAAATAGTTATAAAACAACAATTACTATACGACCTATTGTTGTCAAAATTGGTAATAACACAGAAGTCATATGCCAACACTACTGCAAAGGACACTTATATGTATATATATACAACAACATATATAAGTTGTACATGTACATTATGAATCTTGATTTTTCCTAACTTCAGTTCCTCTTTTTATTTACATTTATTGAAATTTTTCAATAAATTATATTTTGGTATTAGTATTTTTTGGTTGGTATGCTTTCTTCAACAATTAATTTTATTTTGTAAGTTTGGCCATTTATTTTTCCGTATTGGAATGAAACTTATTAACTTTAGTTAGTTGAATCATGAATTTTTATATGTTGGGCCTGTAGGGCTGAGTATGACCCAAAAAATTATTTATTTGATGAAGAGTTTGTTTTGTAATATGTTTTGCTTTTTGTTTGTGCTCCAACTTTGAAAACTATGGCCACGGGCATGTATATATTACATTTACTTCACATTTATCAACTCATGATAAATGAAGTTAGGAATTCTAAAAGATATTTTATGAGCAGATGAGTATCTTTAATTCTTACCTACAATCTTGAAATATGGTTTATGTTAAATCCTAAAGAAATATCCCAAGTAGTATTAAGTAAGAAAAGAATATTATAGCTTAGAGGATATTATATTTTCTCTGCCATGATATATTTCATCTTCTAGATTTATTGGGCATTCGGGAATGTGTCCTACTTAACGTACTTTATAAAGCTTCTGAATTAACTGAAAAAATGAGATTAGCACATGCTTAGTCATAGATTGACCATAATATACCTTAATGCATAGCTAATACGAATTCTTCACTACTTTAAACACGTAATTGAAAATGCAGCATCACTATGACAGCCTTCATAAAACTAATTGCATGTAATCAGGCAGAGTCCAATCTCCATTCAGTTTAAAAGTTACAAATCAACAAATTTTGTTTCAAATGCGGATTGAGGAAGTATCGTTTACAAGCTAGTTATACAGGATTAAAAGCTTATAGAAAAATAAATACGAACATATGCTTCTACCCTAAACAGTTATGGATAATATGAACCCAAAAGGGGTTGGATAAAATTAAGTAATGTAACAATTCTCAAATTACAAAAATTGGGCACATCACTTACAAGAATTTTGATGCTTTCCACTTTCAAATTATGCTGCAAAAGGTTCAGTGTACGTCAAATAAACCAGCACCCTGAAAAACAACTAAAATCATTATGCAATTCACAAATTGTTATCACAAAAGAAATGTCAGGAAAATACTTAGAACCAAATTTAAATAAACTAAATGGTATCAATCAAACTATGGAGGCATCCAACAGAAAGACTTATTTCTTAGTTAAGACAATCATAAAAGATTTAAGATTAATAAACTAAAATTATTTATCCAGATGAACCAATACAAGATACAAATCTATTTCAAACAAAAGAACACTAAACTTTATGAAGAGTCCTATTAAACAACTAAGCATAAAATAACCGAAACAAAATTCACATAATTGATTTCTCAATTGTATAGAATGTATAAAAATGAGTATACGAACTTTTGCAACCCGACTGAAAAGGTAGTATTCAACCGTAAATATCAAATCCCAAAATTATGAATCATTGCAAAACCAACCAAATTTTCATATATTAATAACAATCAAAATTAACATTGGGCTCTCGATAATTACAAATGAAAAGTTGACCATAAAAAATTCATTCAAACCGAAATACCCATCAAGCAAAGTCAAAATAAATCTAAAATATATACATCAAAAGCGATCGCTACACAATAGCACTCAGAAACTTTCAACCTCTGCTAATGCCATTCAAAACAAGCCACCGTGAACTTTATAGATTTTTTTTTTTATTTCAAATAACTTGCTACTCCAAGATTCAGAGTTGCAAGTCACTACCAATAGTAGTTGGAACATTGAGACACAAACTAACCTTGCTGATAAATACACAGTAGATCAAATTATTAAACGTATAAACTTTCCTCCAAACAATCAATGCTACACCAATTCCATGGCTAACTTTTGAAGCATAACAGAAATTCCATATGATTCAATCATGTTCCATACATTAATATATCATATACATTAGTTAAAGAAGTTTTTTCATAATTCAGTGCACTAGGCTAGGCAAACACTAAAACACAATATAACCACAAATTAATACACTTTTGTTGGCTACAAGCATTCAAGAAAAGAATAAATGATAATGAAAAACTTAAATAGAAACAGCACTCCGATCTATCGCAACGTTCCATTAAACCATGCAAATGATTAATTCTATATTTCTAATCCATTAAATTCATGAATCGCCAAAAAAGAACGAATATGAAAACTGAAATGCAAATCAAACAATGAATACCTGATTGAATATCCTAGTGGCCCCAGCTTTCTTCAATCCCTTTTTCTTAACAATGAGTACGACTACTTCGTGGTGGACAATGACGAACGGCAGGAAACGCGACGGTTTTCTTGTCTCTGTCGCTGAATATGGTTACGGGGGAGGCTTGGGCTTCAGAGAACTCAAATACGAGGTGCGCAGATGGGTAATGTTAAAAATAAAAAAGGAGAGATCTTAATTAGCTGATAGCCTAATGTATCGATTTTTTTTAACGAAAAACATGGAATCCAAGATTTAGAACACATGGATCGATATGCAAGGGAACCTGAATTCACAAAAATTTTTGATTAATAATGCTAAATCGATCAGAGATATAAAGATATAAGTTACCTTGCTCAGTGAGTACGACTACTTCGTTGGACAATGAAGAATGGCAACCAACGCGACGGTTCTCTTGTCTCTGTCGCTGAATATGCTTGCGTGGGAGGCTTGGGGGCAAAGAACTGAAGCTTGGGAAGCTTGAACCATGCGCAAATGGGTAATGTTACCTCTGTTGGGCTCGGGCAAAATGGTTTTATTTTTTTTCTTTTTCTTTTTTTCCTCAGCCTTTTCTTACCGGCTACTAACCGGTAATACTCCACTCATTTTAACTAAATTGCAAGATTTCCAAGAAGGGGTACCAAACTGATATTTTGGACCTCTAGGGGTCTATTTAAGGTAAATGCCCTTTTTGCGTTCCAATTGTCTTCTGCCATGAGCACAGTTTATATGCAAATAGCTACCATCAAAGCTAGGGCATAAACTAACACAATGAAACAAAATCTCAATATCAGTTATTATATAAATAATGTATATTTTTTATATATTATAAATGTAGTGTTTGGAAAATTAACTCTAATACTTAATTAAGGTAACTCACTTAACTAATTCAACTTAATAACTCATTTTTGCGTATTTCATATTCATTTTACTTTTCTCTTTTCCCTCTTCAGTTTTGCTCCAATTGAATCAATTTTACAACGATTTTGCTCCTCAATTAATGACAGATCTTACAATTTTCTTCTTTTTCTGTAAGTCTTACGTCTATTTCCTCTCGATCTCCTTTTTTAGCATAGTTGATTTCAATGTTTTTATTTTCAATCTTGTTAAGTATATTCTAAACAAAGGTTATATTTTATGGTTCCAAGTTGATCATTAGAAAATTTTTATTGACAATTTTTGTTACCTTGAAAATGTATATTATACAAATTAAGAAGCTCAAATTAAGGTTGAGTTTTTGTTTTAAACCGGTATTATTTATGGAGTTCTTAACTTGCAATATTTCTTTTTAGAAGGGACAATGTGATTGGGTTTTATAAGAGGAGGCGAAAGGAAGGTTGTGAAAAAAAGAAGAAGGTAATTGTCATTTTTCAATTTAGTGTTGTTTTGAGGTACTTCTGAATTTGATTCTTGAAGGTAATATTTGCTTTATTTACATTTGATTAGTTTTATTGATGAGATATAATTCTTTTAATTGGTATTGTATATCATTAAGTATCCACAAATCTTAAATATGTGCTTATTATCTCTAAAAATAAGTACTTAAAATTTAAAATCTCTGATAAACAACAATCACTTTCCTTCTTTTCTTATTATCTCCAAAAATAAGTACCCAAAAGTTAATATTTGGATGCCCTAACTTTCTCTTTATCTATAACCTAGTAATCCCATGAAATGAAAAGGTTGTTGAAGATGATGGCAAATTAAATCATAAATAAGATCGACTTTGAAGAGATTTGTTTAGAAAGTATGAAAATTTTGTTTTATATTTACACACGTTGAAATTGATTCAAAACTGTAAGATTTTGAAAAAGTTGCAAGACTTTAAAAAAACTGCAATACATTACCATGAAGACATAATATTGCATCAAACTGTAAGACCTTATGCCTTCTTGTACTTGTAGTGTTTATTGTGCCAATTAACATTAAAATTTTGAACATTAATTATCATTATGATATTTTTCTTTATAATAATATTTATATTTAAAATCAATTTCTATATAATGATATTATAGTAACTTTGGAAAAGCAATTTTTGTACAGATTAACACTTATTACAGTAGTATCATCTAGTAGCAATTTTTTTTCCTTTCGTTGTTGTTCATATGAAATGACATTAATCTTAATGGTTAAATGATATTAAATGAATTTTTTTTTCTTTTGTTCCAAGACATTGAATTTTGTTTGCAAGACATTGAAGTTTGTTCACAAGAGCTTACAATGCCAATTGCTCTTCTTTGTAGTCTGTTGCAAGGCCTTGTAGTTTCATACAATTTGTCTATGTAACTTTGAAATTTTTTTATATAAAAAAATTGTAAATAAAAATTTTGTTTAATTTGATATAGGAAAAAAGAAAAAATATTATAAAATTCATTATTATAAAATAAAATTTAGATTAATTTGTTTAACTATTTTTTTTTCTTTTTAAACAAATAAAAATTATAAGATACATCAAACAAGTCTTACAAATATAATACTAATAATAAATGGCATCTCCTCTAAAGTGAATAATATTAAAAAATACATAAACTAATTGAGAGATTATTATTGGAATAGTCCAAATTTTGTAGTTTAGTAAGTTTTCTAATTCTTGCTGCTATCTTTAGAGGTCACAATTTGAAAGATAAACTCAGTTTAACTTGATGAATTTCATAACCCCAATTGAAAACTTGCTTGATACTAATGAGTTGTTTCTAGTATTTGCTGTTATCTTCCTTTTGAGACCATATTTAGTTTCTACCTTACAATCACAATTTCAAAGGACAGCTTCAAAATCATAAACTCAAATTGCAAACCAAATGCAAGAAAATGCCATAGATCCAGCATCACAAACATGCAGCAGAAAATAAAGGCTATAAGATTTCAAAGTAATCATATATGAAAATTTTGATTTATATTTACCAAGATTTGTTAAAATGATAATCTGTCATTAATCTTTAGAATTCCAGATAGCTTTTACTACCAACGATGCACCAATTTCCTGACAACTCTAACAAGACATAAAACGGCCATTCCACAGACCAACAATCTATTGAAATCTAGTCTTTCACTCATACCTAATTATTGCAATGTATAGGAATCAATATGTCAACATTTTTCAGCTTCATAGAGTTGAGACGAGCCGCTATAGCAAGAATATAAGCACTATGCTTAACCTCAACCATGATCCATAGATCAATTGTAATATCAATTTGATCAACTCGAGTGCATAACTCTTCCATTGCCACCAAAACTCAAAGCAATCGAAGAAAACCAACAATAAATAGTGAGTAAATTTATGACTCAATTATACGAAATAATCAAAGAACAGTTATAGCAACAGATCTTACACTAAAACCACTACTTTTGATATTTTGATAAAGCTTGCACCAGATTTGTAATAAACGCATTTTCACACATTAAATGAGATAATTTTTCATTTAATGGATAGGATTCATATTCTCCCAAAGTATCTTCTATGCTTAAATGTATAATAAACTTGAAATTAATGCTTAATTTCTTATGAATAAGAATTAGTCGCATTAATTTCGAATAATCGTAGAAACTATACCAGTTTTTGGGCCTCTAAGGAATTGCTTTTGAAAGTGATTTTTAATGTGCTAAGTAAATTCAATTGATGTTTTACAATTTTCATGAAAAATAAAATATATTAGTAGTTTTAATAGAAGTAACTAAGAAAAATAGTTTTGAATGTATAATTTATTCTTAAAATAATTATAGCCATACATTCAAAATTAACAAATTGATTCTAAAAATCTAAATACTTTGTTTTGAACCAATTTTTATCATACTACTTTTGAATTCATATTTTAAGGACATTCGCTCTTATACTCATTTTAACTTGAATTTTAAGAAATATTTGCACAAAATGAGAGGAGGTTTACACAGGTTAGTAAACATGTAGGTAGGCTAATGATGTCATGAATGTAATTATATGAAGCAACTAATTGTATCAAAACTGCAAGACCTTATAGCCTTCTTGTAATTATAAATTTTTGTGTGCCAATTATAATCATAAATTTGAAAAAATAATTTTAAATTAGAATTTTCTCAACGAATTCACTTATTAAGTAGAAAAAGTAATCATTACAAGTGAGCATGTTTGAGATACTCATACGCTCGATAAATAAAAATAAAACTAGTTTAAGACATTTATGAAATCTAAATTGTCTTTAAGCTTCTTCTATCATATGACATATATTTTATTCACATGTGTATAAAGCACCAAACTTTTGAAATTAGTGTTACATTTAAATGTAAAAATATGATATAAAAAGATAATATGTCACATTTTGTAGCCAAGTTATTCAACTTTGGCAATTTTTCATCATTAATATAATCTTCACTCTTTCTTCTTGCCATTAATCAATAGCAGTACTAAAAAAATCATCTTAAACAATTCTAGCAACATGTTATAGCTAAAAATATTTATTGATAATGTACTCCCCAAAACAAATTTATGACATTTATGAAATCTTGTAAGGTGTTGCAGTTTTTGCAAAATCTTGCAGTTTTGTGAATTGCATTTACAGTTTGTGATAGAAGTTGAAAAATTATGTTATCTTCATATTATTGATTAAAAGTAAAATAGAATGAACTAACTGAGAGATTTTATTTACGTTAACATTTTCATCACTATAGCAATTATCAAAGTGTTGTATTATGATCAATAAAAATATTTAAATCTACATGAATGCCATCTATGATTTAGTGGGATAGTTACAAAAATTAATTCATAAATATTTCAATCTTTCATTTATTTCATCATTTATGTTTGTGGAAGTGTAGTGTAAAACAGTTGAGGGTTTTGAGTTCGCTTAAGTCATTGTGGTGGATATTCATAGGTATAGAACTATTCTTTATATATCATTAAAATGTATTGTAGACAATATTTCAACTTTTTTTTTGAATTTCCAATTTATATGCCTTGTATACAAAATTCTTTTTTTATTGTTAAAAATAATCTATCCATCTTTATTGCTTCTAATTTTTAAATTTTCTTTATTGGGCTTATTAATAACTCTGTCCATTTAGAATTTCATTTCCTACTATAATATTCATATAATTGTATCATATTAATAGGTGAAAGTTTTATTAAGTTATTTTATTTTATGTTTTGTCTTGGATACCTTTTTTATAAATCTATGTATGGTTAAATCACACCATCTAAGTGGTTTATTATGTTAATTTTCTATTAATCTATCATTGTACCTCATACATCTTCTCTCTTATTGTGCTAGATAAATTATTGAAACCATTAAACATCATATTTCAATTACAATATTAGGTATGTGTTTACATTTTGTTTGTTATTTTGCACTACAATTTATGTAATAATTTTCATTAAATGAAATATTAAAATATATAATAATTTTTGTAATGTAATAAATAGATTTTCAAATAATGGTTACAAAGCTAGTTCCTAAAGCTAAAAAAAGGAGAGCTCAATACTATGGATCGGCAACCATAACCGTATCATGTCATTTGCCAATTAGAGTAATTGAAAATTTGGCAAAATACCTTAGTCCTAGCTGACAAGAGTTGTTTAGGCAAATCTGTTTTGGTCACTTGCTGAATTTTTAGAATTTAAAATAGTCAGGTGCCATATGCCAACATTTGTTCCTTAGGAGATCGTATGATTATGATGAAGATAATAGCCTATGGTTTACTATATGCAATAAAGACATAAGGTTTGATCCTGTTGAATTTGCATTAATTACTGGTCTTAATATGGATAGTGAAGAACCCCTAAGACCTGAAAGTGTGAAAGGTCAATGTAGTAAATTTCATAAGCAATATTTCAATGAAGAAGAAAAATAAGCTGAGAGTTTGTTGAAGAGTTGTTTATAAATAAGTTTGGAAAAAATGATGAAGATCAAGTCAAGTTGGGTTGTCTTTATATTTTGATTGTGTTTCTATTGGGTAAGGAAATGCGAAACTATGTGAAGTTGGAGCATGTGGATCTCTTCGATCACATGAAAGTTTTAACAAAATGCCATGGAGTGAAATGGTTTATGAGTCATTAATTGAAGGATTAAAGAATATAAAGGTAGATAAGGTAGTTGGTACCAAATGGCAGCCTCTTTGTTCTAAAAAGGGTGAAGAAAGTAAAAATTCTACTAAAAAATAATACGCCTCATACTGCATACAGGGATTTCGTTACGCTTTTCAGGTTTGTAATTATAAACAATATTTATGTAATCTATAATTTGGATTAAAATGGATAACACTTAATTATTTTTATAATTAAAAAAACATTTTGAAATGATTCGATCCTAGGTATGGGCATATGAAGCCATCCCAAGATTATCGAGGTGTGCTAATGCGTTCAGAGTTCGAAGAATCACCCCTCACATTTTAAATTGGACGTGTGCCAAAACTCCTAACTTTAAAAGTTTGGATTAGCTTGTATTTGGGTCAAAATGTGTAAGTTCTTACTCTTAATATTAAGTAGTTATTTACTGATAATTTATATAATAAATTTCAAATTTGTTTTGTAAATATCATTGCATTAAATGGACATTTTTATGTACTAGTATTTAATTAATTTTGTCACATGTTTAATGAAAAAATGTTGTTTTAGATTACTGTATTATCTAAATTGAACCGGACTGATGAGGAGAAAGAGAAAATATATTATAAGTCCATTGAAACATTGGATAATAGACATATAAGCTCTACTGATGAGGATGAGGACTTAGATCCTGTAGGACAAACATGTATGTCAAGTGGGGATGATGATGAAATTTTTAGAGATATTAACAATTCAAATAAAAGTTAGGTATTAGTGATATATGCTACTTACTAATATGTTTGTTTGTTAAATTTAGTTCATGTAGCAATATCCTACATGTATATGCAGTTTTGGTTTAATATTATGTGAAAGTATAATCATTAACTAATTATTTGAACGTGTCATAGGAAGCTTTTTCATCTATTGTTCCTGCATTAAAGTAGTACATTGAAGTCTTTTAAGAAGGAGTTATTAAAAGACCTCAAAGAAATGATGCAACAGTTTGTTAAAAATGTGAGTTTTTTAATGTTTTTGTTTGATTATCAAATACTAGTGAAGTAAATTAATTATTTCACCATTTTATTTATTTTGATTTATTGTAATGTTTTTTATGCAGTTAATTAAAAATAAGAAGAAAACTAGTGAATCAAGTAATGAAAGAAATAATATTGAAGAGGAATAAATAAATGAGATGGCTACTGAGAGAAATGATGGATCATGTACATGTAGATGCTAAACTTGATGAAGGGAAAGGGATTGTAGATGGTGACATTGAATTTGGAAAAAAGTGGGGGACCAACATGATTGTGGCTTTAGAGTTGCCAATTCTGATTATAATATTGGTGGTGTAGATCTCAGTTGTGAAGATGATGTTATTGAGATCACCAATACTTCATTGATTGAAAAGGAAAGGTGATGCTAAAGTTTATGAAAGAATTAAGAAGAGACATATCGTTGATGATAAACTGTTAGCGAGTATAAGAGAGTGCGAAAATTTCCAACCTGAGTGTGAAGTTGGTGATTTGCATAAGAAAGCTTATGCCAAATGGATTAAAAATAAAAGAAGGTAACACATAATTGTACTTAATAAGCATCTATAATGTCATATATAATTAATTTTTTTTTATCTTTTGTTTAATATAGTTATTGTTAACTTTAATTAATTTGTAAGATTTGTACAATATACATATGAGTGGTAAATATTATTTTGCATAATGTTTAATTGAATTTTTGAAGAAAATTTGTATGATGATTACTTATTAATAAGTTGTGGGAATTAATTTTCTTCACTTGCACATTATGCATTGAGATTAACTTAACTGCCATTTGATAACTTAACTTGTATGATTAATTTTTTTCCTACAATATCATGATTTGTCACTGTATTAAATGTAGCAAAGTCTCGTGTTCAATTGATAGCCTACCTCTTTGCAAATCTTGGTTTCTAGCAATTGAAGGCTCGACTCAGTTATTAAATGAGGAGGTGTGAATTACAATATGTAATTAATGTTATTAGCTAAACTTTATATTTGTGTACAATGCATTAATGTTGTTATGGCGTTGTTTCGTAAACGTTGCTCATTGAGACTAGATTTGATTAATCAATTATTCATTACAGTGGATACGACATTTGCGATAAAATTTTATTATATATAGAACAATTTTTTTTAATTCATGTAAAGATGGTGTAAACAAAAAATTAGATAAAGCTGTAAATTTATTTTACAGGCTAGAGCTAAAGAGATTGTTATGATTGATAAAGAAGGCCTTGAT
Organism: Elaeagnus macrophylla; assembly: GCA_029378325.1. Classification (NCBI taxonomy): domain Eukaryota; kingdom Viridiplantae; phylum Streptophyta; class Magnoliopsida; order Rosales; family Elaeagnaceae; genus Elaeagnus; species Elaeagnus macrophylla. The sequence continues at coordinate 4,011,519 of CM055651.1, forward strand.
AATACATATTTGAATAGCACTAACTTGATGGACTACGCTCGGAGAAAAATAAATTCTTCTTATATCTAACCATGGTCTAAGGTTGATTTCATTTATATCTCTTTGTTTGTCAAAGGTAATCATTGGATCCTTCTAGTTGTGGATTGGATATTACGATAGTTGGTATTATATGGTTCGAATGAAGGGAGACTAGTTGCATCTCAATGACAAAATTAATTGCTAACTATGTTTCGCATTCTTCCTACAATGATAAAGGAGGTAGAAGTTGAACATGGAGAATATTGTAGAGGTAGTCTCCCATCTCAAGCACCAAATTGGATTATTTGTGGTCCAGAGGGTAAAGTTCCACAACAACCACATGGGTAAGCTGTTGTTTATATTTTCTGGTCAATCGTATGTTTACTTTTTAAATTTTACTTATTTAATGGCACTCAACATATTGGTTGCATCATAACATTTATTTAAACTTTTTATAGGAGTGTTGATTGTAGAGTTTACATATTAAAGTTCATTGAATATTCTAATTGAATCTATTACTCATGACATGATTTTGGCATAGAGGAAAAAGATTTGTGAATGTATATTTAATCATAGTATGTTGCTGTTTTGAAGAAAGTGATGAACAATGGTTAAATGATTTGGTCATTTTGAAATTAGTAGGGAATGTGTAAATTTTAATTCATTGCAAATAGAGTTGGGATTACTAGTTTTCCCAATTTTTTTTTATAATTGTAGATTTAGATAGTTATTAATTTCCTACTTTAATGTACATATGCAAATACTTGGATTAGTGAATATGATGTTAGTTTTTGAACATTATCAGTACTTACAAAAATGCATATGCGTGATTTCATTTACCAATTCTAACCTTAAATGACGTTCAAAAAACAAATCATGAGTTTTATTATTTACTAAATTGGAAATACCAATATAGCATTGTATTTCAATTTATTGGCTTATATTTCTATAATGATGTTCCATTGTAAACTAAATCCAACACTTCTTTGTATTCAAATGTTTTATAATTGGTAAATTAAGTTGTTTGAAAACAGATTATTGTATATGCTTGTAATAATAAACAAAATCTTACAGTAAAAATATGACAACATTAATAATGCAAAAAACCATCATACTAACTTTTCAAATTTATTTTCCTGTGAAAAAAGAAATTTAAATTAAACATATTAAAACAATCTGTGTGCTAACAATTTTAATCCATGATATCCAAAAATTGTCCAAATATAGAAATTTATTTGTCCTAAATTTTTTTCACATGGGATACTCTTAAACAATTATTTGGAATACTTTGATGTATTTGCAATTTAATATTTATTTTAATAATATTTTGTACGATATTGTCAATTCTAATCATTAAATAATATGTATTTTTTTCATTAACATACTAATTGATTTATTCTAATAACTGCAAGATCTTGTAGTAACATGAATATTTACTGTAATGAATTGCACTAATTATATAATAAAGTAAAATATTGAATTGTTGCTTAATACATTTCATAATAAGAATGATAAATTATTAATAAATCATTAGAAGATAAACATATATAATTATTTATAAAAGTTGTTCTTTAAATTGAGATAATATGGTCCTAATCATTTTTCATAATTGAGTGTTCGATAATTCAACCCTATATTATGAATACAATTTGACAAATAAATTTTAACTAACTAATATATTTATTTTGTAATTTAAATTAAATAATGAATTAGTAATAAGTACCACTTTTCTATGAAGAGAGAGATAACATTCAGTGTATCATTGCGATTTGCATTTATTGTCTCATTTTTACAGAAATTAGTGAATATTTTGGTAATAAGGGTGAAATTGATATTTATAGGCTACAAAATATTTAAATCACAAAAGTTGGTCACTAGTTATTTTTCATGTTGATAATATATTGTAATTTTAGAATACATTGAGTAAATTACATGATCTTAAAAAATCGTATATATGATTAAAATAATCATTTACAAATAGATATCATTGTTATATTAAAAAGGTTTGTCAATATTATATATAATTCAGTAACTAGTCAATCAAAATATATAATTACTGTAAAGATATGCAGTGTAAGTTATAAAATCAATTACATACTTATTCTTTTTATTATTACGTGTCAAATAATAGTTAACTATTCATGTGATTTGTTATCTTTTTTTGTAAGACTTTACTCACTGCAAGTATCTGCAGTGAGTACTAGTCAATGAAGTATGTCTTATTCACTTTAGTGCTGCATATTTACGTACTTAGTAGGATAAACAAATATATAAGATATTTTGATTATCAATACTTAAGATATTCTGATATCTTAACTCATCATTTTAGAAAATGACTAAGCATTATCTTATAATAAAGTCAAAAAATTATTAATTATATTCTGATTCTATTTTATATAATGTTATTCTATAAATATGTTAACATATTTCATATAAGCTTATCTTGTTTTAAACTCAATATTGTGGATATTTTGGTGTGATTCATTCTAAATATGAGTGTTTTTCAATTGGTAATATTATAACAATACTTCTCTCATTTTATATTAACATTTAGTAGTTTTATTTTAAAAATTTAAAGAAAATCATGTTAAATGTCATTATTGTAATATAAGATAACAAAGTTTGTGTTGACGTGCAAGATTTGTGCATTAAGGATGGAGAAAAAACTATTAATAGAATCATTTCATTGTTGAATGTATTAGGCATAAATGAAACATGGAATGAGAAAAATTTCTTGGCCTCATTTTCATATGATAAAAAACATTGTGAAATTGCTTTAATAAGTTTATGCAGATATCAACAATCTTCTATGAAAGACATTTTTATTTATTATATGTATGCTATCATATTATTAAAGAGTTTGGAAATAATCTTACAAGCTAATTTAGTGACAAAGAAGTATGAGGCAAATCCAATTCGTGATTTCGTTAATAATTTTTTCACATATCGTACAAGAATACCATTATTGGAAGATGAGTTCAAAATCATGCATGCAAAGTTCTTAACGTTATGGACAAAATACATGTTGTGTCTCATCAAGTATCTCAACTTCTTACAATATTATCATAGCTGAAGAGTGTGAAGAACTCAATTGAGAATGGAAATAATGTTAATTTTCATTCCAATGAGCATCCTATGATCATGGATATTTCAGAAAAATTATCTACAACTATTTGATATAATGAAATACATGCATTGTATTCTAAGTGAGAATATATCAAGATTAGTATCAATGACATATACAATGCTTATATGGGATAATATATGACATTATTAGTATGTTTATAATATATCAAATGTCTCGTATGTTATTTTCTTATTATATTTATGTATTGAGTACCCATGATGCTTGTAATATTGTTTTAAGTATTTTTACCTTATGTCATGTAATGTTTAAATTTGCTTAACTATCAATGTGTTAGAGTTTGTCCAAATAATATAAATGGATATTCAAAGAGGAGTGTTGCATGTTCTTTAGTTATAAATAAATATTAAAACATGATCACTACATTTAAGGTCAAATGAGTCAATAATATAAATTTAACTAAAACAAGATCACTACATAAATTACAAATATATCCTACTTACTAGTACATATTACATTAGTTCATCTATATCTATAACAGGAGCATCTTCAACTACCATTTGTAAATCACTTTTATAAGTTGTTTTATTGTGATAAGGTTTACTGCATTTAGAGCATTTTGTAAACCTCTTAATTTCATCAATGTTTAGCTTCCTTTTCTTTGTTGGCCTTCATTTTTTGCGTTTGGTCAAAGGAGGAAGAATAATTTAGGCGACAACATCAACTAGCACATTTCAATAATCACGGTGACGAATCAGATAAACTGACTCAACATAAGCCACCACCATAGATGTATTTGAGTATTTTGGGTCACAAATTTGACGATAATCAACACCTTTATATCTAGCTGCAGCAATTACATGACCATAAGCCAACTTATCCAAATCAAACATACGACATATACACGTCTTCATATTCAAATTTACTTCACTGTTTCTATCACCATCACGAACGTACAATGTGTATGTGTCAATAGGTGATATTGATAGTGAAGTGAAATGTTATATCTCCTACCCAACTCCTCTACCTCATTTGTCATTCCATTGACATTCTATGAAGCAGCCAATATTCGTCTATTATTAAACTATCTTTGCATGACACTTGTGAGATGTTCATCAATCCCATTATATGAAGCTATCTTGCATCCTTTAGAACATTGTTCAAGGACTCCGCAATATTAGTAGTCATCACACTATAACGTCGACCTGTTCATATTGATGATTATCTTTAAAATAAATTAATTTTAAGCTTTTATTAAAATTTAAAATTATGCATCAATGAATTGCAAAATTTAATACCCATTAACTACATAAAGGAGATATCCATACAATTAAATTTAAACATAAGCAATATTAATTAAAAAAATATTACATGTATTATTTTTTAAAAATATATATTAATTCAAATCATATATCAAATATTCGAAATATTGAAATACATGTAACAATTTAATTTCTTTGAATATTATCATATCTTGCAATTTAATTGTAATAATGTCTATTTTAATTTAACATATTCTAATATTGATGACTATCTTTTAATAATAGAATTCAACCTAATATTATCCATGAGTATAATGTCATAACATGAACAAAAAATGAAATAGATTCAATTATAAATTACTGTTACTTAAAAAAATTAATAAAAAAGCATCAATCATAAACAAATAAAAAACATGCAAAGTACAACAAAAACTACAATTTTATACAAAAATTACATACCATTGTAATTACTACAAACTATAGCAAGAATAATATGAATCCATGATTTTCATTCATTAGATATGTCAATATACCTAGAAAATAGACCTTGCCCAATGTTCAAATCTAACACTCTAAAATAAGATCCAACACGTTCATCTTGTGTATTAAGTTCAGAAAATATTCTGTTAAAATCATGAAAAGTATATGGCTTCGCAGCCACATAATATAACGATATAACTTATGTGCTCTTGAACTTTGATCGGATGTTCATTACCAAATGATGCACACATACACCATGGTGTGCATTTGGAAATATATTCTTCACACAATTTAAAATGCTAAGATGACGATCAAACACAATCACCAAATCATCCAACTCACCAATTGCAACCTTAAGTTTTGTCAAAAACTAACCTCAAGATTTGTCATTTTTCAGAATCGCCAACACCAAAAGCTAACGGATAGATCCCATTATCTCCATCCATTGCCACTGCAACAAATAATGTCCCCAAGTACTTACCTTTTAAGAATGTACCATCCACAACTACAACATATCTTATGTTACTTTTGAACCCCCGAATCCAACATCCAATTGACATGAAGTAATATTGAAATCATCTAACATGATTAACTTGAATATGAGTAATAGTTCCCTGGTTCTTTTCCATTAATGCGTGAATATATGCGGGTAAAAAAGAAAATGAATCGTCGGGATTTCCCCTAATCATTCTTATTACTTCCTCTTTAATTCTCCATGTTATTATATAAGGTATATCCACCCCAAAATCTAATTGCTTATCATTTCTTATGTTATTTGGAATATACACACGGCTAGGATCACTATACTTTTGCTTTAACATGGCACCTACGACTTTGCTAGTGGCTAACTTATTATTTTTTTGCAGTGTATCCAGATGTTGTACATGACGATTAACATACTTTGACATTGTTCACATTTTAGACCCTCGTATCCTTACACTACGAACTCTCCAATTACACGCATGAAACTTGCAGTTGATGACAATTTCAAAGTTGTTTGAACGAATAATTTTTGTTTCAAACTTTTTTTACACAACAATAATGCCAACTTGGGTCGTCAATTCTTCCTTTGATTTGTAAACAGTCACAACACATATATTACCATTCAGTGAAGCAGTCATAACATTATTACTTGGAGATACAATGTCTGTAATACCTTTTACATTGTTTTCTTTCTTCTTCATAATTGTAAGGTTCTCAACACTTCTTGATATATTATGTTGATTACTTTTGTCACCAATATAATCATTACAATTGGAAACATTGGTTGGATAATTATTCAGTTCTGCATTGTCAAAGCTACTTTCATCAACAAGGCAATCATCAAATTAAACAATATCCTCAATAAAAGTGTTTTCAAATTCCTTTGAACCTTCACTTCATTTCTCTTCATCTAATAATTCATCTAGTACAGCTCCATCTATATTAGATTGAACAAGTGTGTTCCATTCAACTATTTCATTCTCAATAATAACTATCACTAATGAATGCTTACATTTCTCGATCATTAAAGGTTTTTGAGTTGAGTCAATAGTGACATATAATACAGGGGAATTACTTGATCCATTAGCATGAAAAGTAATGAATGCATTCACATCACAATTATTCTTAATTGTAAAGTACTTTCGTTGTAAAGATAATTCATAATAATATCTTTGTTTGCAATGTCAACTTTCAAGGCTCTACCAATCATTTCCAATAAGCTTTCATATTGCAAACTACTAGGCATTAGGAATACACTATTGAGAATCATTTTGAAATACGAAACTAAATAAAATGTTAATATGGTAGAGATCATTCCTAATATGGTGGAAATCATTGTATTTAATTAATATCCTTATATGTTATTTTATTTCTATTATAAATTCATATAATATGTTCAAAGAAAATTAATATCAAGAAATATTCTAATATTTTCTCCATATCATTTTAACATGGTATTAGAGCCGACTACAGTTTTGTAAACCTAAATTTATCCAAAAAAAAAAACACACCACCACATTTGAAACCACCGTCCACCGTCCACCGTCCATCACCACATTGAGAAACCAAATCATCGTACAACTGTGGCCATAATACCCATTATACATCCAAACAACCAACTAAATAGATCCGTCAACCAAACAGCTCCAGCCACCATACCGACCACCATACCCGTCGCCAAATGCCAAAACTGAAAGCCCACAAAAAAACCCGCAACCACCATCCACCAGAAATTAAAAAACAGGCCAAAAAAACCCACAACCCACCACCCACCAGAAATAAAAAATCAGCCCCTCCAGACCCTCGCTGTGTCGCACCCAACTCTCGTCGAAACCAGCGCCGTCGCCACAGCCCTTTGTTCGCCCACCACTTCTTGCCCACTCCCTTTTTTCTTATAAGGTCAAGGCTTATTTCAAAGTAATTATATAAAAAAAATAAGATAAAATGAGTTACCAAATTGAATCCTTGGAAATTAGATCTGTTCCGACTGTTCAAACCAAGACAGTAGATGAAATTATTGTCAAAGCTTTGACATTGGTAATATCTACAGATAATATTGGTAAGGCTTTAAATATTTCTACCTCTGATTTGAATAATACATGGATAATTGATTCGGGTGCAACAAATCACATGAAAATGATACTAGACATGTTTCATCACTTCAACTCTCTACAAAACGTTTTGTCTCTATTGCAAATGGTACTTCAACCCCAATCATTGGCAAATGATCTTTAACTCTGACCGATACATTAAAATTAGAGTCTATTTTAGTTGTTCCATCTTTAGATTATAACATTTTGTCTGTTTCTCAAATAACTACTGCATTATCTTGTGTTGTAATTTTTTGGCCTAATTATTGTGTGTTTAAGGACATCCAAACAAAAAAAACGATTGGCTGTGGTATTCGATGGAGGAAGCTATATTACTTAGATTTGGACTCAAAGAGTATTGAAAGCCCACAACAAGCATTAGCAGTTGTTGGTTCTGAAGAAAGAAAAAGGAAAGAAATATGGTTATGGCATCGCCGTTTTAGATATGCTTCCTTTGGTTATCTAAAAAGGTTATTCCCCAGTTTATTTTTAGCAACTGATATTTCGAGCTTTCACTGTGATGTTTGTGAACTTGCACAAAGTCATCGTACTTCATTTCCATTACGATTGAACAAAGTCCACTACCTTTCATGACTATTCACACTGATGTTTGGGGTCCATCTAAAGTTACTACTTTTGGGTGGGTCACGGTGGTTTGTAATGTTTATTGATGATTATACAAGGATGACATGGCTATGCTTGATAAAATCTAAGAGTGAAGTGAATTCATTATCTCAAAAGTTCCATAAAATAATTGAAACTCAATATCGTACAAAGATTCAAGTTCTTCAGAGTGACAATGGTGGAGAATACCAGAGTACTAAGTTTCAACAATTTTTGGAGACAAAAGGAATGATTCATCACACAACTTGCGCCAACACACCGCAACAAAATGGGGTGGCAGAGCGCAAGAATCGACACTTGTTGGTCATGGTCCGATCTTTATTAATTGCAGCCCATATGCCATTATACTATTAGGGAGAAGCACTCACTTCTACAGCCTATTTAATTAATCGGGTCCCCTCTAGCACCATCAACTTCAAAAAGTCATTCCAAACCCTAACAGATGCAGTTGTTACCCCAACTGTCTCAAATTTACCCCCTCGTGTCTTTGGTTGTATGGTGTTTGTACACCTACAAAAACATCAAAGCACAAAATTAACTACTCAAGCATTGCGATGTGTTTTTGTTGGGTATGCTAGTCATCAAAAAGGATATCGATGTTACCATCCCCCATTCAAAAAATTATTTGTCACAATGGATGTTGTCTTTCATGAAGATACAATGTACTTTTTCGAAGTTAAATTTTAGGGGAAGTATCAAAAGGAAATTCAAACTCTTGATTATAATGAAAGTGAAAACCAAAATGTGGGCAACTTAGATATAAGTGGCATATCATTGGATTACACTGTTGATGACATATAGACTGAACCGAACCAGAAAATATATGAATTGGATTCAAGTGGTATGACATTAGATCAAAATACAAATGAGAACCAAATTACAGAAGGAATAAGTGATGAACACCCCATTGACGAACTGAGTACTTCTCAGCCTGAAACAAAGTCATTAATGGCTCCATCTCCTGTCGACATATCACACCAATCGTCTATTGAAATTGTTCTTGAGCAAAAAAAAAAGACAATTACCACAACATCACACAAGAGGTATTCCTAAATCCACATATGAACTCGAACTTTTTTGTAAACTAAAATATCCCATGAGTCACTATGTGTCTAACCATCGTTTGTCAAAATCAAACATATTATTTGTGAATCAATTATCTATTGTATATATTCCTAACAGTGTGTAGGAAGCTTTAACTGACCCAAAGTGAAAAGCCGTTATAACTGAGGAGCTGAGATCCTTACAAACAAACAAAACTTGGGAACTTGTTGATCGCCAACCAACAAAGAAAGTTGCTGGATGTCGATGAATTTTTACAGTGAAGTACCGAGTAGATGGTACAATTGAACGTTATAAAGAAAGATTAGTGGCAAAAGGATACACTCAAACATATGGAATTGACTATACTGAAACGTTTGCACCAGTAGCCAAAATCAACATAGTCTGAGTCTTGTTATCCTTAGCTGCAAATTTTGATTGGCAGTTATAGCAGTTTGATGTGAAGAACACATTCCTACATGGTGAACTATCTGAAGAGGTCTATATGGATCTCCCACTAGGGTGTATGGTAATAGAAAGACAAAATCAAAAGATGTGCAGGTTGAAGAAATCGCTATATGGGTTAAAACAGTTCCCTAGAGCTTGGTTCAGACAATTTACCAAATCTATGACAACCTTTGGTTACAAACAAAGCAATTCAGATCACACATTATTTTTAAAGAAGCAACATGGGAGAATTACTGCACTCATTGTTTATGTGGATGACATGATCGTCACAGGCAACGATCCAGAAGAAATGAGAGCTTTGCAAGAATACTTGTCTAAGGAATTTGAAATGAAAGACTTAGGCCCTTTAAAATACTTTTTGGAAATTGAAGTATCTCGATCAAATAAAGGAATCTTTCTATCTCAGAGAAAGTATGCCTTAGATCTACTACATGAAACTGGTATGTCAGCTTGCCAACCAACTGACTCTCTAGTGGAAGAGGGTCTGAAGTTATGTATTGAGACAAATCAGGTACCGGTGGACAGGGGGAGATACCAAAGACTTGTTGGAAGGTTGATGTACTTAGCTTACACAAGACTAGATCTTGCCTATACTCTAAGTATTGTTAGCCAGTTCATGCATAATCCTGGTGAGCAACATATGAATGCAATCATGCGCATTTTAAGGTGTCTAAAATCTGCCCCAGGAAAGGGAATTCTATTTTCTAAAAGCACAAACAAGGAAAACATCAAAGTAATACCGATGTTGATTGGGCTGGAACAGTTGACGATAGGCTATCGACTTCAGGATACTTTACTTTTGTAGGTGGGAACTTCGTTTCATGGAGAAGCAAGAAACAAAATGTTGTTGCACGATCTAGTGCAGAAGCTGAGTACAGAGATATGGCCTTAGGAATTTGTGAAGCACTATGGTTGAAATTTCTCTTATAGGATCTAGGCTACTCTTCAAAACAACCAATTTAGCTGTATTGTGACAACAAAGTAGTATGTGATATAGCTCATAATCCAGTTCAACATAATTGTACAAAGCATGTTGAGGTAGATAGATTTTTCATTAAGGAAAAGCTAGATGAAAAGGCTGTGGAACTACGAAAGATTCAGTTAGAAGATCAGTTAGCTGATATACTTACTAAAGGCGTATCCATCTATGCTCTCAAAATTCTTAGACAAGTTGGACATGTGTAACATCTATGCACCAACTTGAGGGAGAGTGTTGAGAATCATTTTGAAATAGAAAAGTAAATAAAATGTTAATATGATAGAGATCATTTTTAATATGGTAGAAATCATTACATTTAATTAATATATTTTTTTGTCATTTTATTTCTATTATAAATTCATGTAATATGTTCAAAGCAAATCAATATCAAGAAATATACAAATATTTTCTCCATATCATTTCAACATACACTAGAATTGCTACCCTTGTTTAATGTTCGTTCTCCTTTGGTTATCTATTGACCGTCATGACGAACAAGTACCATAAATGTATCCATTAAATAATGACACTGAAAGAAAATTAAAATTTGTGAAAGAAAAGACCTGTAAGTAATTTAAAAAAAATTATAATATTTTGCATTTCTACATAAAAATTGCAAAGTCGTAGTCATAATTACAAACATTAACATTTCTCAATATTTGAAAGATATTTTTTTTTATCTTAAAAGGTATTTCATTAATTTCAAATATAAACTAATGAAAATGATTAAATATTAATTTAAATTTTTGTTAAAAATATAACATTTTGCATTTTCTAAATTGAATTGTAAGATAATACTATAACTGCAAGGCTTTGCATATTTTTATTTCAACAACAAAATCTTACTCAGTGTCCTTATCTGCTACATAATAAACATAAAATTTTTACAAATTTCAGCAACATTAATGAAATTAATAATAATTTGTATATATTTATAGTCCACCCATTACTCAATTAATTAAAATTACAAATGATCTTTTAAATTCAAGTAATATGAAATAATAATAATAATAATAATAATAATAATAATATTTTATACTTTAAGCTGATGAAAGATAACAATAGATTTCCTTCATAAATAAATCGAACTGCAAGATAATACTATAACAGCAAGGATTTGCGTGTTTTTATTTCAACGATAAAATCTTATCTAGCGTCCTTATCTGTTACATAATAAACATGAAACTCTTACAAATTTCAGTAACATTAATGAAATTAACAATAATTTGTATATATTTATAGTCCACCTATTACTCAATTCATTAAAATTACAAATGATTTTTTAGATTCAAGCAATATGAAAAAATAATAATGACATTTTGTATTTTAAACTGATGAGAGATAACAATGGAAAGGAGAAAAAGATTGAGGAAATAAGAATGAAGAAAAATACAAACTTTTGAAGCGCGAGCAATAAAAAAAAATCAATTAGAGAAGGCTATTATTAGTCAAATTGTCATTTTTATTACGAACCCTGTAAAGGAGAAGAAAATGGTGGCAATAAGAGAGGATTGGGGCGCTAAAAATTTAAAAGAAAAAAGAGATAAAAAAAAAAAGTCTGAAAATGTTTTCAAACTTTTTGTCCAAACTAGTTAACTCTAGTTACTTTGCTTGAGTTTATTCGGTTGTAATATGATCAAGTTAAACCTCCCAAGTAATATTTTTATAATATATAATAAACATACATTATTTTTGTAATATGTGATATTTCACATACTAATTGAGATAATTTTTCAGACTCAAAATATCATATTGTAATTTGATTATTTATTATTATCATTATTATTTTATTTTTTTGGAACTGTATCGTAGATGCCTTGGAGGATTATTTGAAGCCAAGCTTGATATATTAGGCATGTTAAAATAATCTCCAAAGTTGAAATCAACCCAATTCAAATTACTCAAATTAAAATATTTAATTTTAGTTAGTTCTTAATTTTAAAAAATTAGTTAATATTAAATTAGTTTAATTTTATTTTTTAAAATTTTCTAAAAACTGAAATAATTCAATTTATTTAATATTCTATTAATATTTTATTTTTATGTTGATATAATTATTTTTAAATTTTTTAATATTTTTATTAAATTTTTCTTATCCATTAGACATTCACTAATCATTAACATAATAATCACTCTTTTCAAGATTGTTAAATCTTTAACAAATTTAGTGATTATTTTTTAGGGCTTAGATAGAATTGGTAGTTATATTCATACTAATACTAATTGCATCATTTATTTATTTTTATTTATTAGTGATATATGACATTTTACATTTTTACATTTAAAAAATTTATTGCTTTTACTTTCTCTATAATAGAACAATTAAAATCTACTAGCATTTTATTTCGAAATAGTCATTCAAATACAATTATCTTAATTTCGTACCACATTTTTGTTTAATTATTTTGATAATACAAGAGTTAAAAAAAATTAATAAATAAAATCAATTAACAAAAAGGGGAAAAGTTTTCTTTGACCCAACTTGAACCGATTCAATAAAATTAGTTTGAATTGGATTGATTTTTCATATTTATTAGTTTAATTTGATTCTCAGTTTTAAAAAATCGATTATATTAAATTGATTTCGATTTTAGTTTAAACTCAAATCAATCCATATATGTCAACACTCTTGTCCCAAATTTTTCTTTTTAAATTAGCTACTCTAAACTAATCCACAATTCATCAACCTTAGCAAACATGATCTTCTGTACTCTTTGGAACAAAAAGCCACATTTTGATTTTAAAATTTATTTCAAATTATAGTTAAGGTAATGATTTTTTTTTTTTAACAATAAAAATCTTATTAGAGTTAGAGTCACTACCACACCTTCCAAATCATCGACATTTAAGGCTTTTGTCAATCATAAGAGTACTTAAGGCCTTGTTCGAGCTTAATATTAAGACTCAAATTCTAAGCTTTGAATTTGCGTTCTTCTGCATAATCACCCACCATTCAAATATTTATTTATGGCAGTTAAGATAATGAATTGGTAAATGATTTATAGAAAAGTAACATAAAATATTGTTGTTCTTGTTCGTGTGAGTGTGTGACGGTGAATGATTATTTCAAAAGTACTATATAAGAGGAATATATACACACACTTATGAAGTGCATTGCATGTAAGAAACTACAAATTCACATAACTTATTATTCATCAGAAAAGCATACATAATTAAAATTGAAAGAATAAATTCCCAAGAATTCTTGTGGGTAGTAAGTTTGAAAAAAGTCTTTGTACTTAATAAATGAAGAAGAAATATATTTAAAAAGGAGAAAAAAAAAAAAAAGCAAAGAAAGTGAGATTTTTGTAACGAATAAAGGTTTTTTTTTTTGCTAAGTGAATTTTAACATTTACTGTTAGGTCTCGAACCTACAAGTTTCACCGGCTGCGACTAATAAAGTTTTATTGTGAGAAAATGTTAATAGAATGAAGCTATATATTACTTGCAACTTTTTTTTTTTTTTCCTTTCTAAATTACTTGGAGCTTGTTCCCTTTGCAAATTTATAAATTTTAAATAAGTTTTCTAGAATCCTTTTATGCATTTTCAATTAATAGAAATAACAAAAGACATCTTGCATTATAAAACCCATAGAAAGTGTAAGTAGAAAATCACAAAAATGTCATCAAATGACAAATTAACCTTTATCTACCAGCACATGTGCAGCCAACAATTTTATAGAAGTACTTCACCATATATAGGAATGGTTGACAACCAGAGGCAGACTCATATTGTAGGTTAGGAGGAGCTGCAAAATAGTTGAAAATTTTTATAAAAAAAAATTTAGTACTAATTTTAGCCTAAATATTTATAAAATAACATTTATTAATTAAGTTTTTATGGATGAACTTATTGGTAAATGATCAACTTAGTACATTTATTTTTGTGACTCAATCATATGAGTCCCTAAATGTTTATCTGATCAATTTGGTACCAAACTTTTCCAATTCAATCAATATAATATATACTTCTCCGATTTAACTAATTTAATTCTCCTAAAAATATTTAAATGGACTAAAGGAGTTATGCTCTAAATTTTGTCAAATTTTGAAAATTGAGTACCAAATTAGTCAATCTAGAGAATTCTTCCTATGGACATTATAGCAAAGAAGTATTAAGTAGCATAAACATAAGTGTATATGGTTAATTTAATTCTTTATGCGTGCATTGTGTTAGTTATTTTTGTAAAAACAAAAAATTAAAGAGGATTAACTTCACTTATAAATTTGACATCCAACTGCTAATTAAAATTAAATTAGCCAAAATACATGTAAAAATTACAAACAATTTAACTGTTAAGTTATACAAATAGTGTTATAAATCTATAGATTTTGATCCAAATTTACTAATAAGTTTATGATATTGAATTAAATTTACTAAATTGGAAGAATCCAAAAATAAGGTAAAAATTGATTATAATAGCTAAAAAGTACTTCAATCCTCTAAAAAATGACTAATTTTAGGGAGAGTCGTGTTCCTCAATAATAATCCATCTAAGTTATTAAACTCAAGAAAGAGAAAATAAAAAATAAATTAAATAATTAAATCAATGATTATAATAAAGTACTAATATAAAACAATACTTTGAAAATCGTGTAACATAATATTTTCCCTAAATTCATTGGTTCTCCTTGTTGGCAGCCTTGCTTCTAGATGTAATTAAAATTATTATTGGACAAACAAGAATTTATAATTTATAAATTACAAAAATGAATCAAATTTATATAAAGTATAAGATATGTTAATTACAACAACGAAAACTTAAGAAATAAGAAATTAAAAGAGGATCGAGGCTTGTGTAATACGATGTCCTTAAGATAAATTTTTTTCCTCACATACGGATGTTTGAGATTAAGGAAAAACTATCTCCAAGGATACAACGATCAATAATATTTTATGAACACCAATATAAACTATTCTGACGAACTGATTTGTACCCGCTCTCTATCACACTGAAGCTTAGTTCTAGATTACAAATATTTTTGGATCAGAAAGGAATTTGCTGCAGGGAAATATTTGAGAGAGAATGACATTTTATGTTCGTATAATTCCCTCAGCTCGGAGCCAATTTATATTCATTCAAATATGGTCGTTGGAAACCAAATAAAATTATTACAATTAAATGCCATGAAACTGCTGTAATTAATTTTCATGACTGCTGAAATTAATTCATTTGTAGCAGCTTTCAGTAGTTATTTTTTATTTATTTTTATTCTGAGAAGGAAAATAAAAAATTACATGTAGCAAAAATAGGACCATACAATGCCCATCAAATTTGGATAACATTCATGTTCATACATAGAAAGCCTTTTTTTTCTTTGCTACACAAGCTTACCTATCATAGAAAAGCAAATGTTTTATAAAGCATTTTATGCGTTGTTGTTTTTCTCATGTGGGACAAATACAAAACACTAATTTTTTCTTTTTAATGAGTGAACTTTGAGACTCAATTTATCATTCACCCCACTCAAAATGACACCTCAAAATGACATTTAACCATAGGTTAAAAACCCATTTTTTCCAACAATCCCTCACATGAATGAAAATTGACGGAGTTTTTCAAAAGAAAATTAACTCAAATCAATCTGACAAGCGGTGATAGAGTTCAACAATTTGAGACCTGCATAGGATAGGTAGGTGTTACCCTTTGAACTTCCCTTGTGAAAATATGTTTACTTTACTGGTTGACAATAGATGCGATGTCCTTGAACTATTCTGCTGTTTATGTAAACGATGACATACTTCACACATGAATCATTCCTGATACAATTCAATTCTCACTGTTATGTTCGTTTTGGCCATGAACATACGCCTGGTTCTGTGAGAGTTTCTTAAGAATTAAGCCCAACAATTCCCTTTCGAAGCGGCCCCACTTTTCTCTCACATAGGTGATCTCTTATCTATAAGAGTAATCTGCAAAGAGTAACCCGTTGTACTCCGCTCGATATTCTCTTCGTAAGAATCATTAAAAGCATTAGCTTAACCCTTCCTACGAGTATCATTGTTTTCATCATAGAAATATACTTGAGGGTAAACCTTCCACAATGACCTCACTAAGTCTTTACAACTAGGTTGTCCCTTTGAACCTGAATCTTGGGATCTCTAGTCAACTAGGTTGGGTTTTCTTTGCAAAGTCTTATCCATTCAAGGGCTTTTAGTCCCATTCTTTTTGATAATGTCTTAACTAACTCTCTATTTAACCCTTTAATTAATGGATCGATCCACTATGTTATCCTCTGACTTCATATGGCCAGCAAAGATAACTCCAGTATAAGAGTAGTTGTTTAATAGTATTATATCTACGATCTATG